>JXSR01S051846.1:17295-35642 GCA_000969725.1 Ophiothrix spiculata
TTTTTTTAATGACCATAGATACAAATGTACTGACCACTGATATTGATGATTAAATATGTCAGTTTATTAAAAGGAACATCAATATATCTTTTCTTTTCTTTTTTTCTATTCAAAGGTGTAACACATAATATAGTTTTCTAAGTCAAAAATACCCCCTATGCCGTGCAATTTATAGTACATTTTCACACTGTTTCTTTTTTCGCACTTGATAATATCCAGAATATCATTTTCGCTTGTTTGCATTGTTGTTATTATTTTACGTTTTGTTTTAATCAGCCAAATACAATGAACTTGTACCTGTGAAAAAAAATTTATGATGTATTTTTAAGGTAT
This sequence comes from Ophiothrix spiculata, assembly GCA_000969725.1. Lineage (NCBI taxonomy): Eukaryota > Metazoa > Echinodermata > Ophiuroidea > Amphilepidida > Ophiotrichidae > Ophiothrix > Ophiothrix spiculata. Next base: position 17,629 of record JXSR01S051846.1, read on the forward strand.
ATTTTTGTTTCTTTTTACATTAGCAGTTTTTTTTTAAATCAGACGCACAACATAATTTTTTTTAGAATTGGCCCATGGCATTCTGAAATATATAACTTTGCCGAGAACAAGAACGCCATTGGAAACCAAAAAATGCATTTTAAGTATAAACATTAACTGAAAGGTAAATTAAATGAATTACTGTTTACTGAAACGAATACCTTATGGGGCTTCGCTCTAATTAGAGCATTCCCTATCCTATTTTGGTTACAAAGGCTTTACCATGAAGCATCAGGTACACTGTCATCATTTCACAATTTGTTTTAATTTGAACAGCTGCTTTAAATTGAGTGAAAGTGGATTGTTAAACAGAATAAGTTTCCGATATTTAGCTTATGAAATTGATACCTCAAACGGTTTCAATTCGATTCGAATGGAAATTGAACTGAAACCTCCAACGTGGAGCATCTGCCTACACAAGATCACTGATACGGCCACTATAGCAACACAAAGGTGTGGCGAGCGACAAATGGGGACACTGGAACAAGGAACAAGGGCACACACCACATGGGACAGGATACAATGCCTATGGAGACGATATGAAACAATGTTAGTTAAAAAACACTGATTTTGTTGGATTGTTAAAGCTCTTTAAGCACGCGTCATATTGCAGTTATCGGCAACATTTCCTATACAATGCACACACAACGCTCGTAATTGATGCATGACCCCGAGATATCTTCCCGTGTTTTTGGTATAGGATGATAACTTTCGCTGTATCAATTATAACCAGCCGTTTTTTTCGTACATTTACCATTTTGTTTCTGATTTATTAAGCTTTCATATGATATTTTTTGTGAACTCAAAATACCAAAGGATAAGCCTGACTAGGTACATTTTGTAACAAGACCCCGTTCAGCTCATTCGGATTTCCCACGCTATTTCAGGTGTAAATTTCCTGTGCCAAGGAGTTTCGACAAACCCACTTTCATTGGCCCACCACGCTCACATCCTTTAAGCTATCAACTTTGTACACACATGTCAATCACGATCATGAAATTCTCGTTCTCATGACACCATACTCATTAGCATACAATAATTCAAAGGACCTAATCGAATCCATTGAAAATACACTTAAGGCACACCCCAAATACCTTGTTAACCAGGTTATACTGGGACAGCAGCCCGTAAATAGGTGTTGATTGGTCAGAATGACCGTGGCGGGTAGATACACTTTGGTTGTTTGTCAATTAAACCTGTTTAAAGATCTCCGACTTGGTTTAGCAATGCAAAGGGCGCGGTGTACCGTGCAGTGGGCGATAACTGCAATATGTGGACCTTTGTGCATAACGAATTTTAAAGAAAGATCTAAATTTTCTTCTTGTTTTTCCGATTAAAAATCAAGACCTACCTCAAAATCATTAGGAATTAAGCATCTTGCTATGTTTCAATAAAAAATTGACAATAGAAAAGGATACTAAAAATAAAATCAAGAACAGTTTCCTGAATCTAATTGCGATTAGCGTTTCACTCTAATTAGAACATTCCTCATCCTGTTTTAGTAACAAAATCTTTAATATGGAATACAACGCTCGCTATCACCATTTCACAATATCTAAATTAAAGCAGCTGCTTTAGATTAAGGCAAAAGTAGATTACCTTAAAGAATGAATTTCCGATTTTCAACTATGGAATTAAAACCTCAATTGATTCGTTTGAAATGCTTTTTGAACATCATAAGTTTGAGAATTTAACAGTTTATCACTTTAAAGGTAAAACATGCATCAACCTAAAACGTTAACTGAATTGTAACATATTTAATGGACTTATGTATATCTTTTTAGGAACAAACCAACCATAATTATAATAAATTACACAAAATACATTCTTTTTGGCATAAAATACTCTTTGTAATCTGTTGTAATCTTTTGTAGTATTTGCGTATATAACAAGAGAGGAATTAAATTGCAATTTGTGCACAAAGAGTAAAAATTATATTAGAGTAATTTAAAACATAATGAACATGAATTGTCAATTAACCCATTAACCTAATATCCATTGATCAAGACTCTTTCCTTTAGTTCTACCTCATTTCATTGCATGTTTCAATTTCACACGGTCTTGTATTCATTCAGATTGAAAGCGAACCTGTTCATAAATCCATTTCCAAAAGAAGCGTGTGGAGTTCATGTGATGTGACCTATTTATAATGTTTGAAATATTAAAAAATAAGTAACAATGTATATCATATTAGTTTCAAACTGGGTGTTAATATTGATAAATGATCGGAAACAAAAAAGGTTTATCTTGCTACTTGTACAAAAAAAGTAATAAGAACGCCTGCTGTCAGGCTTAATCTGGAGTTTTTGAGCTGGACATTTGTAATTTGAAATGGTATCACGTACACTGGATTTCTAATACGTGTTTGGGAGCAGAAAGATATCATTTACCTGGAATGAGCAGAGCAGACGAGACATTGGGACATATAATTCATTTAGTCGCATAAGCTTACTGCAACAAATCTTAAGTTGACTGCTTTCATTATTAATTAATAATTGATTCAGACTTGTCCACAATGTGATAACACTAGGAAGGTGTCAGATAAATGCACAAATACTGATCTCTCCTACAGATGTTATTGAACATCTTGTTCAGAATTGGTGTTTTTAAGATGTTCTTAAGTTTTTAGTCCACACTAAGGAAGACAAAAAAAAAGCTAGACAAATTATGAACAAACGATTTTGTTTTAAATTATTTTTTGGCTTTTAGGTAATTGGTATTTAAAAGGTTCTGCAGTTTTAGGTCCATACCAAGGCAGATATAATTTTGTGGTGGTAACCACCCCCTTAACTTCCAAATTTAGGTACCTGACTCCCCTTAAGGTGGTTCGTACGATTGTTATTTCTATAAAATGACCGCAAAGGACGGGCTCAAAAAAGTACAAAAAACCCTTAGGTCATATTCGTTTGTGATTTTTATGCGACAGTGAATCATCCGTTTGATGTAATATATTATTAAATTAGAGTAACGTTATTTTGTTTCAGATGAAAATTAAACCATGAAATATAAACGCAATCTATCAATTATTTTTTAATATAGCATCAATTAATAAGCCGACAGAGTATTAATACATTTGAATAGCACAGAATAATCAAAAGCACTGCTTTAGATAATGTCAGTCAATAAAATAAGATTGCATAGAAATAGTTTATAGGTAGTTGGAACACAATGTAATTTTTCCGTCAAGAGTAAATGTGTACCATTTATTTCAGTTCTAGCATGCTTTAATCTACTTGGCAATAAAATATCTCATATATCTCTACCAGTCGTGAATTCATCTTCTAAAAAAATGTTTATTTGTCATTCTTCGGGTCATATTCCTCATGTTCCTCAAGTGAAATTTTATAGCTGTTTTAAAGCATGTTGATAAATCTGAAACTGTCACAAATTAACGCCTATAGTTCAAGATGAACGAACACGCACGGCAAATTACACTGTCTTTTTAAAAACATTATCAACAGAACACCATGTGTCAATGATTTTATTTAGACTAATAATTGATCCGCATACTAGGAATGTCATGGGTAAATTTAGTATCAAATCTAAAGTTTGACTCGTGTTATTGTAAATTGTACCAAAACTCGAAAAATTGTGAATGTAAAAGTGAAACAAAATATCACGATATGTATATTTATTTAGGCACGGTTCCAAATTCATGACGAAATGTCTTCCGAAATACGAAAGGGCTTGACGGAAGAGCCATGACGAAATGTAGTTTGAGTCATGACGCAACAATATAAGTAAAATGCATAACTACCTTCTTTGGAGTGGTCTTTAAAATAATAGAAGCCCTGACGTAATTTGTCTGCACCATTTAATACACTATAATCCATCCATCTTTGAATCATGACTCAATATTTTCTGCATCATGATGCAAGACAATTGCGTCAAGCCCTTTCGTATGACTCAAAAGCTTTCGTTATGAATTAGGAACCGTGCCTTATGATATTTATGATTGATTCGCATACAAGGAATGCTATAGGTAAATTTAGTGTCAAGTCTAAAGTTTGACTCATGTTATTGTAAATTGTCCCAAAACTTGAAAAATGTTGAATGTAAAAATGAAAGAAAATGTCACGATATGTATGTGACAATGTATTTTCCGATATGTGATATCGACGATGATTGATATTTACAACATGAGTAGAGATGGCAACTACCTCCCATTGGTGAGAAAAGCTTTAATGCAAGTAGTTGTTGTAAACATCAGTAAGCCTATATTATTAGTTTTAAAGCTCTTCAAGCAGGCGTAAACCATGTATGTAAACCATATTCTTCTTACTTCCGTGCCCATCCATTAAACATTTAAAGTCAAAAGTGGATAGCGTAAAAGCTCTTCTACACAATATCCTCTAAAAATAAATAAATGTCGGTACTTATATAGCGCTTTTTCCAGAATTGATCAAAGCGCTTGACATTTATTCCGTTACCAATAGAATATAACCAACTTACGCGGCTGCCTTACAATCACGGCGCCTATTGAGTATATTCCTAGTAACTACCCATGATAACGCTTGGGTCGACGAAGCAATTAGGATTAAATGTCTTGCCCAAGGACATAACCCGTTGGCCGTAGCGGGGCTCGAACTCACGACCTACTGATTCGCAGTCCTGCTCTGTTCCACTAGACCACACGAGCTCCACTAACACTTCAAGATTTACTGTTCGCTGGGGACGAAGTATAATTCAAGCATACATCATGTCTAGTAGGGGGCTGAGTGCAATGTTGAATATAGATTTCACAAGATGCATATAGTAGATCGGCAGGAGGTATTCTTACTCTATTTTTGTGGAGTTTATTTTAACATATATAAACATAAACATTTTGAGGACAATCAACAGATAATGCAGAGTTTACTGATCATTGAATACAATTACCTCAGTTATACATTTTACGACGTGAAATCCTTTGACGGACGTGACTTTTTTGAAATTGAGTGAAGCTTATTAAGATGTTACTTTAATCCTTAAAACATGGGTTTTGCAAATATTAAAAAAAATTGAAAATGACAAGAGGCTGCGTGTACATACACTGCCTGGATCAGCTCCCGGAGTACGGGTTCAACGAGACAATTAGCAGTTAGTTCCTTATCAAAGGGAATTTCAAGCACACTCAAGTTTTGACACAGCGGGTACGAACTCGGAACCTTTTGCACCGAAAGAGAGCGCCTTCACCGTTTATTTGACTGCATATCAGGTGTAACTTAGCAAAAAAGAAAATCAAATGAAGTTCTTTTTCCTGGAATTAACTCCTTTTGGGTCGTTGCTCTAATTAGAACATCCCTCATCCTGGTTTAGCTACAAAAGCTTTGATATTAAACGTAAGGTTCGCTTTCATCTCTAAGTAATTTTGTCTCCAATTAAGCAGCTGCTTCAATTTTAGCGTAAAGTGGATTGTATTAAAGTACGAGTTCCCGATCTCTAGTTTTGAAATTGAAACCTCACATGGTTTATGATTAAACAAATATACATTAGAAGAATTATGAAGAATGTTTGCACTTTAACTTTGATTATAACTTATTTAAAGTAATTTAGATGATTGCCAAAATTAATAATGACGAAAATATGCTGTTCCTGCAATGCTGCAAATGCGTAAATGTGTTGAATTATTGACAATACCATAAACTTACATTATAACTTTAACTTATATGAAAATTCCAATTTCCAATGTTAGATCGAAACAAAATACAGCACTTACATTAATGGATTATTATGAGGAATCACTTCGTTTGCATATTCCTATATTCAAACAAAAATGAAACCGTGAAATATCCTATTTCAAAATTCAAATGAACCGAATGAACTGGAGTATTGTGCACAGAGTAAACCTGTTACCCTACAATATACATTTTATATCTTTAGTTCTACTTATAAATCATTGAATGTTTCAATTTCACGCTGTCTTGTATTGGATATATCATTCAAATTAAATGGAAACGAATTCATACACTCTTAAAAAGAAAGGATCAAATTGATCCCATAAAGTATCAAATATGAGCTTATCCTTTTTGGGATCAAATTTGATCCTTTTTGGGATCAAATTTGATCCTTTTTGGATCAAAAAGGAGTGTATTTGATCCGAAAAGGATCAAATTTGATCCCAAAAAGGATCAAAATTGATCCCAAAAAGGATAAGCTCATATTTGATACTTTATGGGATCAAATTTGATCCTTTCTTTTTAAGAGTGTATGATTTAACCTATATGTTTTATTACTATCAATCGGAAAGGGAATCAATCTTTATATAAAATAAAATTGTATGGAAGAGGTATGGCATTTGAAGGACAACAGCAACATTGAGAAATGTTCAGATAGGGTGAACTATACGTTTTACTTATATCGAACATAAAACACCAGGATCAAATTGCTCCGTATGCTGGTTAAATTGAGTCATACTTAACCCAATTTGTGCCTGTAATTATGCAGCTAATTACAAATGGTTACTTCAAAAGGTAAACTACAGCGTGAGTCAAAATAACAAAGAACCACCGATATTCAAAACAATTGTTAAGCACCTTAGAAATGCAGACTCGTCTGCTTATTTAAAAAAAAGGATGTAGGAAATTGGTACTTCCTAAGAGAAGTTATGCCTGTTTTAGTAAAAAAACTCATTTTACAGGCTGTGCACGGAATTGATGAGCGAACAAAATGCAAAGTAAGTACTTCAGCTGTGCAGTCACCTGTTTCTAATAACCTGTTTTCCTTCGTCCAAGATTGATGCAGTTTGGAGCTCGGTCATTTCTGTTCACAATCCAAATTTTAGATCTTCATGGTCCTCTTTTGCACTTAACAATTCCGGCTTACAATTTGCTTTAACGTTGCTCTGCAAAACGGCTTTGAACCTCTGAAGGCCTGTGTGTTTGCAATTAGGTTCAGTGGCGTAGCTAGAGGGGGGGCCGGGGGCCCCCCATTAAAGACCAATTTGTCGGTTCAAAAAGGCGTCCGTCGGTAAAGTTGAGCCGACCGGCCGCAGGCCGGGCGGCGATACAGCACTCAATACAATTCTGTCGGTTCATCTTCATATTATGGCCCCCCCAGTTTCGAAAACCTGGCTACGCCACTGATTAGGTTTCAACTACTAACTATGCTAACTGCCTTGTCAGAAGTTACCATACGATGTGAAAATTCCAGTATCATTGACCAGCTTTAAAAATTCAGAATCAGGCAGGTTCTAAACTGATTTTATACATATATTTGATAGATATTTGTATTTGAAATCCCAGCATCAAAATCATGGTTGCTAAATGGTTCTTTTTAAGTTTTCCTTTCATTTAAAGATCAGCATACCATGGACAGCTTTTCAAACGAATGACCAATCTCCTTGATTCAATGTTTAAATATCAGTCAAAGGAAGGGCAGGGTGTTCATAAACAGGTAATTACTCTGCTTATTGAAGTGTTTACTTTGAATTTTTAATTGGTTTGCTTTTTTTTTATTCCGTGGACAGCTTGAAAAATGAGATTTTTTTACTAAAACAAGCATAACTTCTCCGAGGAATTACCAATTTCCCTCATTCTTTTTCTTTTTTAAATAAGCAGAAGAGTCTGCACATTTCCAGGGTGCTTAACAATTGTTTTAAATATTATTAGTTCTTTTGTTATACAGTTTTGAATCTCGGTCACCTTCATTTTGACTCACGCTCTATAGGTCCCATCAAAAACATGACCCAACCGTGAGTTGTAAAAGTCTTTAAGAGCACAAAAATCTAAACCCAATACCAGTCGATTCTCCATCCCTGTGGAGGGTAAGTAAAGGAAGACGGAATTGCATAATGGGAGAAATTATTGCACATTTAGCAAAGAAACAGATTTGGGATTGGGCTTTGCTTGAATCTGTTGGTTTGGTCCTAAGCTTGGTCAATTGAGTAGAATTGCGCAGATTTCTACCATGGACAGCATGTCTGGAAGGGGCATCAAATCAGATTTTCTGTTGTAAAATGTCATCGCCTTGATCAATTTCAACAAGTAAGATGTCATTTTAAAGATTAGATTCTGCTACAACAGATGATATTATAAAATCAAAGATGATATCATATGGAAAGCTCCCCAACCTTTCGAGATGTGCCATCTCAATTAGTCTTACAGGTAATGAAGACAACAAGTGTATCGCCCCTTTGCATTTGCATATTGTACTAATTTCAGACAAATTACAATAAAAGGGTTTGATAATTTGTATGTGTATAGTTCACTTATGTCTTGCTTTGCAATACATATTTTATTAATGAAGAATATTGAACTGATTAATAATCCGATCTAACAGGTGTTTTACAACTGGCGAATCAGTTACACATTTCATTGGAGTAAAAAGGTTTAATGCACTTTAGGATGACATGTTGGGGTTGTGTATATTTGACATACCTATCAATAGATTGATGATACTAGAAGAAAACTTGTTTTCCTGAAATACATCATGAAGAAGTTTGATATGCAATAAAAGGAAGTTAAAGTACAACTGACTTGACGCAATTGTTAACATATTGATGGAATGTTCTTGTCTAGACCAATGAGATGTTAGTGTACTTTCAATAATAATTCAAGAAGAGTCATCAGTTGTTTTAATTACCGATTACCCTTCAACAACGATTAAAAAGATTTGACTGTTTCTTTTAAATGAGCCTTTTGCATATTTTTAATGGAATCAGTACAGAAAGATAATTCATATATTGAAATTCTAAGATATGCCGTTTTAAGTCGTCCAATTCACCGATTTTCTAAATGCACATGGAAGAGTTATTTCATGCCAGTGTGCCATATATAAGAGGGTTATTCAAAAAGTCCTACCTATTGTATTATAACGTTTGTTCTATTAAAAGTAGCTACTTGAATATTGGCACAAATTTACCTAAGAATGTCGTCTACAAACTGTTTAACTATCATATCAACATCTTTTTTGTACGAGACCTGAAAACCACAGCAGGGTTTAGTAAACGGTAAAATATTTAATGTCATTGTACCTGAAATTGTATGCGCAGTTAATGTATGAACAAATATCTGTATACCAAATATTCACGTAAGCTAAGGAACAAAAGGTGTACCTTACAGTCCAACAAGTCATTCAAAATAAACGGTTGACTGATAGAAATTAAACAGATTCCAAGGATGTACCCTCTAAGGTTACACATATCAGCACAGTGTGTTAGTGTGTTTCTATATCACGTGAGTTTTCAAAGTGCGTTTTTTATGTGAAAAACAACCGGTAAAGGTACTACACCCTAGTTTTTCGGTCAAAAAATTGAATTTAGATCCCCTTGTAATCTACTATACAAAGTGATTAAAAACCTAGCTTAATAATGCCACCATTTTACATCTTGTTTTACCAAAGTCATTTTCTTAGTAAACTGTGTCTTTGGTAATCTTAATAATATAGGGGCTATTAGTGTTGTGTTAGTTAATGACAACTATTTTCAGTTTGGGATAGCTTTTTAAATCATCTTGTATATTTGACTACTCATTCTTATGTTTTCAATGTATAGCAATACTACATGGCTATATGGCCATGCCCTTTTTATTTCACTGTACTTCTAGAGCTACTTCTAAAAATTTTGCACATATTTCGACTGATACCGGTGTTCCAAATCTGCAAAAACCCTGAAAAGAAATTGATACAGTTCTTAGCTATATTTTTGCCAATTTTAAAGTTGCTACCTTTAATAGAACAAACGTTTTGATACAAGAGGTAGAACTGTTTGAATGATCCTCGTTGTTACAAATATTTTTGACTATGCTTCAGATATAGAATAATAATATAGTCAGACAGCAAATCTTTGATTTGGACAAGTGGATATCCATACACGAGTGTGAGCGTGTAAATTTAGTACATGAGCAATATTCACTTTTAATTACATGAGTAATATTCTAGAACATGCTGTTATGAATTTGTCATCGCAATAGCTAAAATTAAAGGCAATAATGTAACAATTTGATTGAGTAAAATAGCTTAAAATTAAGGAATGTGACTATCTAAAAGTATTTTCAAGTATATTTTGTCAAAAACATGTTTCGACACCGTTAAAAGGATAAAGAGTACATTCGTGCTTTTTTATACTTTAATTCAAATAATTCACCTTGTTTAGGCTTTTGCCAAGGAAACCCAACTTGGTACTTGGTATTAAGTAAGCTAAAGGAAGCTTATCTTCAACAGGGCTCCAAAATGTTTTTTTATTCAGTTTTAACTGCAGGAGGAAGACCGGTGTACTTGGAGGAAAAAACTGCGGAAGCGAACATGGACTGAAAACCAAATGCACATAAAACGCCGGGCACGGGACTCGAACCCGGGACCTCATTGGTGCAAGGCTAGGGAACTACCGCTGCGCCAACCCGCGCCCCCAAATGGCCCTGACAAAAAAAGTTTAGCATATTTATACCAAATCGTTTGGAGGGTATTGATACCAAAAACAAATCAAATAAGCTAAAAAAAATAAAGTCATGGGCGACAGGGGGCGCCGCATTATAACACTTTAAAGTATTGCATTAAATGCAAGTTGTATACATAACATGTCAAACATATTTTGTATCAAGATAACTCGGAATATTTTGTACCAAGATAACTCGAAGTCTGTACACTGATATACGAGTTATATACATTACATATACATCGTAGAGTCGCATTCTCGATTCTAACTGAGGAGAGGCTGATCAATGCATTATAAATGTGTTGCTCGTGGCTACTATTTAAGCATCTGCTCTTTTTTAAATATCGATAGCTGAAATTTTATGACAGAATCAAACCAGCTAAATACCATCACTGCTGAAATGATGCTTGAAAGAATAAATAATAAAAAATGTGAAAAAAACTACTGTTAAATCGAAGACAATCAAAAGTCAAACTTACATATACTTTTTTTTCCAAAAGTATGAGGCTGATTCATGAAATGTGACGCGTTACATCGAAAGATACATTTTTGCGGCAAATCCGATTTTAAGCTCTGGGCACTTGAAATTGAAAATGAGTAAATCGGAAGGAAATATATGTAACTTGATTTTTAAATATCGTAAAAAATTTGGTCTATACTGAACAAATTTAAAACAAATGAACTTTTTTCTGAAAAAACCCTTAATTGCAAAACAATTGAGTTGTTTTTACCAAGTAAGATCTACTTTTAGCTAAAAATGTACGTGAGACCATCACTGGAATAACAAATATGACCAGTTTGCAGGACAAATAACAGCGCATTACGATAATTTCCCCAGACAAAATCGGTATTGTCTTTGTTTGTCTTTGTCTCAAGAGCATATGTGCCAAATGTGGTGTCAATGGGGGAATAAAGGTGCTGGTTGCTATGGAAATATGAAATGGTTCTTTGAGCTTGAAATCATCATTTTCAAACGTTTTTCTAAGAAGTGTGTTTTTAAAATATGTCAATGTTATCATTCGTTGTTTTGTCATAGCTGGGTGACCGAATGTCTGATACCTCTAATGGCGGAGTCATTTTAAGGCAGGTTAAATAAGCTTAAAAAAACCCTCATTTTTTTGGACATGTAAATTTTGACGTGACGTAAAGCGTCAAGTAGACACATGCGAAGGTCTCAAGTGACATTTCAAAAACAAGCCAACATACTTTTTTCAATGCACGATTGAAATGTACATTTTGTCTTAATAGTATATGTTATTTTCAGAAATGCCTATAACAATAGAATGTATTTTAGATATCGGACATATAAATGGCTTATTATGTTGAATACCAAAACGATGATTAATTTTGTGCTGCTCTACAAACAAAATAAGCTCATCATGACTGATCCTTAAGCACTCGAATGTAAAGCAAGAATTATAATTTGATATCAAACATGTGTCGAGGAAATTAAAGACTGCTTATTAATGCTGGATATAAAAAGGAAGAGGATATTTGTATGATCACAACACGATTATAATGGTGACGTCCGAAATATTTATTGTTATGGATATACATTGATACAGTACACTTTTCGAGAAACTGGTGAAAATAGGCAGAAAAAAATAAGAATTTCCAGCAGATTTTCTGTTGTAAAATGTGATTGCCTTGATCAATTTCAACAAGTAAGGTGTCATTTTAAAGCTTAGAAAATGGTAGAATAGATTAAATGATAAAATCAAATTTGATATCATTTGCAAAGTCACCCCTTTCGGTGTGAGCCATCACATATAACCAGTACCGATAGGTGGATAGATTGCACAACTTCACCGATGAAACTAATATAATTCTTACATGTAACTTTGACTCTGGGGATGAAGTTGAAGGGAGGAGAATAAAAACCTACCAACCGGGAAGTAGCTCTTGATCGGCCAATTTTTGAACATGATTCCTTCAGGAATATAAATGGGGTGTAATAATTGCATTTATCAAACATGTGTAACTAGTTTATTACTTGTAGTAAAAGATCCCCTGCATTTACAAAGACGCCACTTAATCGAATAGAATTATTCACGGGAAAAATAGAAAGCAGATTAACCGTGAATTGTATTTATTTAAAGAGCGTGATTTGACTACAGTTAAGTGATATATTGGAACATTATACATGTACGGTATGTTAAATCTTTTCTGAGAATAATTTCATTCAAACCATCAAGTTGAATAGGAAATGTTTTAAAAACATCATTGTTTTAATATATATAATATTTAATATAGGTATGATATATTATCGAAGAGCATTAATCATCTATGTATTGCCACTGCAAAATGGTGCAGATGTCGGTGTGCACTTGTATTTGCGTTTGTGTTAATCCCGTTTAATCATTCAGTAGCTTGTGTTTTTGCAGAAATAGTATGTTACCATAAGTAATGTTAATACTTAGTAAAACCAAATTCAAACAATCATTTCCGACATGTGTAAAATACTAAATTCGATTGTAAATTTATTTCTAACGTAAATGAGTGATTGTTTGATTAAATATACACAATTACAAGAGGATAAAGGTCCAGGACTTCAGTCAATAGGTTTTTAGGGATTTGTTGTCACCGTGTTGTTACGCAGGTGCACTCTTATATTCGTTAACAACGACATACTTAGGCGTTTTATTTTCAATAGTCTCTTTGCATTAATATTGATCAGTAGAAACGCCATGGTGTACTTGCACTAGTGTTTATTGATACTAGCAGTGTCCAGTTTTATGTATTGGAAATAATATTTATTTCAGTCAAATTGTGCAAGTTGTTAAACGGATTTCAGTTACTAGAAAAACGCAACGCTTAGTTAAAAACCAAATGCACAAAATCATTTCCGACATGTGTAGAATGAATTTCAGTAACCATGAAAATCCAATGCTTAGTTAAAAACCAAATTCACAAAATCATTTTCGACATGTGTAAAATACTTTATTTGAGAGTCAAAAAACCTACGCTGATGCTAAAATTAATTTCTAACGTAAATGAGTGAAAGCTTGTTGATAGAAGATATTAGAGCAGCGTGACTGTACATCAATGTTAGCTCGAGTGGAAGGAAACGTTCGTGTCAATTACATGGCTTTGATTTTGACATGTGGATCGAAGAAATATGTAACGTGACAGCAAGCAGTTTGACTTTACACGTCTTTTTACATTACGAAAATATTTCAAGATCTATTTCATTTTTGCATAATACCAATGCAAATATTTGATTACAAACGTATATAATTCTCAATGAGAGACATTTTTAGAAATGTGAAATTACCGAGAAGGATTCCCGTCTGTTGGTTGGTATATCGATCCGCATGATTAACTGATATTCAATCATCCTTATGCGTAATGTTAATATTTGTGTGCATACTAATGTACCTGCTAATTGTCACAATCAACATTTAACGTCTGTGTTTACTATGTCAAAAACTTAGGAAATTATATGACCTATTGGTAATGGTAGTCCTAGTCCACAGAGGTCCATCACAATGTTGTCTAATGAATTTTTATAATTCGAACATTGACGGCCTACCACACCTCCACCTTATATGGTGCCCCGTTTTTATATCACGATGACTGCAAAAGATGCAACAGAAATGTCTCTCTCTTTTTTTAATAGATTCAAAACCGATAAATATTCTGCATTTGTCGAAGAAATGTTTCCTTTAAGAGGCTCTTAATGTTGTTTCACGTTTCTTCTTAGCATTATTCTTGCTGTTGGTAGAAAAGGTTCTAGTCAAGTTGATTTAATGGGACGCATACAAGATTAAATTCCACACTAAAGTGTTTAAAAAGGGCATAACATCGACTCACATGTTCTTGTAACACTAATGAAATGCACAAACTCTTTGGGGACGAAAAGAAACTAAGTTTACATAAAAAGTACGGATTTTGCAGGAAACGGAAGCCATCTATAAGCGGCTGTCTAGACTTTATTCAATAACATTCAATGGCACGATTTTTTTATATGTTTTTACAAGAACATTTTCAGCATCAAAGTATAAAATAACGGCATTCTCTCTCAATTACAAATGTCTCATCATATAACAAAACATCTGTAAGTTTATTATTGAATACTGTCAAAGATCTTAGATGTTGACCATCCGTGCCATCCATTAAACATGAAGAGTCAAAAGTTGGATATCGTAAGAGCCGTTCTACAAGATATCCTTTAACACTTCAAGATTTACTGTAGTATAATTCAAGCATACATCATGTCTAGTAGGGGGCTGAGTGCAATGTTGAATATAGATTTCAAAAGATGCATATAGTAGATCGGCAAGAGGTATTCTTACTCCAGCTATAGTGCTGCAGAGTTTCCTTTTTGATGTGAATTATTATTTTTATATAAATTTTACTTTATTTCAGAAGAGGAAATCTGTTTGTAACTACTTAAAATAGAAAATGTTTTTCGCTGTAAAATATCATGAATTATTATGTGTGAAAATTGTTGAACAATTAATCATCAGAATGCATTCATTTTCGGTTCATTAACATTTATGTCGGACTCAGTGGTTTTCGGTTTCGGACTAACGATGTACATTTCATTGTTGGACTAGTGCCGTGTATTTCATTTTCGGACTAGCGCCGTGTCGGACTAGCGACGTGTTGGGCTAGTATACTCAATCAGAATAGCATAGTGAAGATATGGTGAAACCAATGTACCAAAAGGTTGTGGAGAATACGAGAAGGAATAATATACTCATGTTTGTTCAACAAAACCACGTCCGTAAACCAACTCAATGAAAATGTCAAAGAAACTTTAACTAATTTTAAAGACAGTGTAATATTTAATTGAAATTCATTCGGCACGTAGTCTTGCTATAGCTTTAAACTGGTCTCATGTTACACCAAAATGTTTCGGTCGTTTAAAAGCATAAGAATAGAAAAAAGTGTGCATATAAGGTATAGCTCAACATTATGAAAAAATAAAATTATTAAGTAACGTTTCCTGACACTACTTCCCTTTGGGTTTTTGTTCTAATTAGAACATTCCTCATCCTGTTTTACCTATAGAAGATTTGATATAAAACATAACTTTCGCTGTCATCGCCATGCAATTTGTCTCATATTAAACAGCTGCTTTAATTTAAGTGTAAAGTGAATTATATTAAAGTACGAGTTTCCGATATCTAATTTTGAAATAGAAAAAAATGAATGGTTTAAATGAATCTCGAACATAATACATAAGACAAAATACGCAAAATGTAAAATGTTGAGCTTAAATTTAGACCGTAACTTATTAATAGCAATTTAGATGAGTTGAACGAACAAATACTGATATGAAATGTACAAAATACAGCAAAACTCTTAAAATTAAATTGATGACATTAAAAGTATGCCATTGACTTACTTATTACTATATTCAGATGACAAGTGCATTTTCCCATATTCGATTGCAACAAGATTTAATAATTACATTATAGGGTATTAAAGGAGCATGGTCCGATTGCTTCAACTTTTTTTCAGACTTTTTGAGATTTTAGTACCAAATATTGCTCATATTCTTCTCATAACCCATGTGATATTTCACGGCTGAGTTATGTTCGGTTTTGGAGATACATATGAATGATATTATGGTAACCATAATTATTTTTACAGAGTGACGTATAGGCGGCTCTTAATACAAAATTGCCTGTAAAATCAGAACGGTTTGACCGATTCAGCTGAAATCTGAAACTTAAACCTCTTTCATGGTTATCTTTCATATGACATTGAAAACTAAATTTTGAAAAATAGGACCAAGCTCCTTTAATTGACTATCGGTACTCATCTGTGTTACCTTTGTGGAATCTCTTTAGTTGTAAATTGGCATTTGCAATCAAAAACGATACAAACGGTGTTATCCTGTCCTAATTGAATTGATTTTCAATTTTTGGCGCACAAGGATTTGAAACACAAAAACTTAATACATATCTGATATGAACTGAAAATCAACTAGTTAACTTACTATTTAGAGAATACGTACAAGCACTACTGTTTAGCGAAAAGAAGGCCTTCCTACCATGCCTGGCTTCCAATGGGAATTTTGTACTAGTCAAAAATGGTAAAATTTCGATCCGCATGACAAACTGATATTCAATCATCCTTATGCGTAATGTATATAAATAGTTGTGTGCATACTACCTGCAAATTGTCATAATCAACATTCAACGTTTGTGTTCACTATGTCAGAAACTTAGAAGAAAATACCAGGACCTTTCCCCCACGCCTTGCTTCCAATGGGATTTTTGTACGGGTTTCAATGAGAGGTTTTAGTGATAAAACATAGCACAATCAGCATACCTCATCCCAAATGTATATTTCAGATGTATTTCATTACTATACCCTTTCATTACACCCGTACAGAAATCATATTGGAAGCAATGTATGATGGGAAGGTCTCGATAACTTCTGTTTTTAGTTCTACTTATTATTTTCATAAATCATTGAATTTTTCAATTTCACGGTGACTTGTAGTGGATATATCGATATACATTCAAATTGAAAGCAAACCTATTTCGTAAATCTTTTGCAGAAAAGACGAGAGTTCATATAATTTGACCTGAATATTTTATCATTTGCAAAAGGAAAAATAAAATAAAACGTTGTTATTTGCAAATGGAAAAAAAAAGATGAAAATGTATTCAAGAGGTGTGATATTTGAAATTTGAAAGACTGCGTGCATGTTAATGTAATGAGCTACAGGATAATATTTATTATCATTTTTAAGGCAGCTAGTTACGAATTGTTACTTCATGAAAGGCAAATGGATATCTTTCCTGTCTTGGACTTCGAATAAAAATAACAAA
This sequence comes from Ophiothrix spiculata, assembly GCA_000969725.1. Classification (NCBI taxonomy): domain Eukaryota; kingdom Metazoa; phylum Echinodermata; class Ophiuroidea; order Amphilepidida; family Ophiotrichidae; genus Ophiothrix; species Ophiothrix spiculata. The sequence continues at coordinate 34,810 of JXSR01S051846.1, forward strand.
ATAATTACAAATTAAAAACATAATTACAATAAAAGGGTTTCATTTATGGTTCACTATAAAGTCTTGCTTTGGATACATATCTACTTAATGAAGAATATTATATAATATTGTAATTTACATATTAATAACAGGTGTTTTACAAACAGGCAAATCATTTACACAATTCATTAAATAACAAAAAAGGTTCAATGTACTTCCAAATGACATGTTAATGTACTGTTTGATTGACATACTTATCAATAGATTAATGATGATAAAAGAAAAACACATTATGAAAAAGTTATAGTATGCTATTAAAAGGAAATAAAAGTACAAATACTTTAACGCAATCGTTAAGATTAGTTGCATTTTGATGGAATGTTCTTGTCTAGACCAGTGAAATGTGATTGTACTTTCAATGAAAATTTAGGAAGAGTCATCAGTTGTTTCAATTACTGATTACCTTCAACAACGATTAAAAAATCTTTGTAATGAATCATTTATATTATATACTAAAATATTTACTATCAACATTCGAGGTATGTGTAAATGTAATTGATGAGTAATATCCCAGACAAAATATGTTTAGTTGTAAGTATTTATATATTTATATAAGCTTATGTATTGTGACAAAATAACTCGGAGCTTATACTATAACATACAAGTTCAATTTATGTGAGACATTGGTCTACCTTGATGTCACCAATTCGGTTATTTTCGAGTCACATTATGGATTCTGTCTTTGTGTGAGGCTTGTCAATAGATTATGAATATGTTGGGGATAATAATCCGCCATTCGAACTTCAAACTTTACTCGAACCTTTTTAAAATGCGCACTGCAAACCACAAGACTA
>JXSR01S051846.1:81084-94323 GCA_000969725.1 Ophiothrix spiculata
TACCGTCCATTAATTACGTGCGCTGCAAGAGGTGGCGGACATGAATAATGTCTAAACAACTTTTGTCACGTACATATCCATCAGTATCGTCAGTAAAACATACCTTGAGAGGATAAATAGTTCTCAATACAAATGTCCAAATAAAATGTACGATTGAGTTGATCATCCAACTCTAAATGGATTTAGTATTTACAAACATTGGTTTATCTTATTTTAATTTAACAAAACATTTGGTTTGATTTTCACTCTAACGTTGAGGTCAACAGGCGGATTTATTTTATTCGAAATAAATTCCGGTCGCTGCAAAACACGTGGCTTTATATCCTACACCACCTGCTCGTTGCCATGGTCCAATTATCCCTAGTTAACGGCCAGTCGCCTTAACCCAAGATAAGGGCCTTATCCCTAGTTAACAACGTTATCCTAACGATTCCTTAATTGGGGTTAAGGTTCCTTAACCCAAGATAAGGCGCCTTATCCCTAATTAACGACGTTATCCTAAGATAACGATCGTTATCCTAAGATAACGATCGTTATCCTAAGACAACAATCGTTATCCTAAGATAACGATCGTTATCCTAAGATAACGATCGTTATCCTAAGACAACAATCGTTAACTAGGGATAAGGCGCCTTAACCCCAGATAAGGCACGTTAACCTGGGATAAGGGCCTTAACTTAGGATAAAGGGCCTTATCCCTAATTAACGATCCTTATCTTAGGTTAACGTCCCTTATCTTGGGTTAAGGCGCCTTATCTCTAGTTAACGATTGTTGTCTTAGGATAACGATTGTTATCTTAGGATAACGATCGTTATCTTAGGATAACGATCGTTATCTTAGGATAACGATCGTTATCTTAGGATAACGTCGTTAATTAGGGATAAGGCGCCTTATCTTGGGTTAAGGAACCTTAACCCCAATTAAGGAATCGTTATCCTAAGATAAGGTCGCCTTATCTTAGGATAACGCTCGTTAACTAGGGATAAGGCGAGAATGATACACTTGTGCTTCCATATGCGTGAGGCTTGTCAATAGATTATGAATATGTTGCTCGTTGCTACTTTTTACCATCTGATCTTTTTGAAATACCTGAATTATGAATAGTGAATAAGTTTATATGTCAGAATTTAAGTATCATGATAGTTCTGCGTATATGACTTTAAACATAATTTTCTTTAATCCGTGAGCCTATCGAAGCTGAGGATAATAATCCGGCATTCGAACTTCAAACTTTACTCGAAACCTTTTAAAATGCACACTTACCACAAGACTTTAAAAATAAATAAATACATTAATTAAATAATTAATTAATTAATTAATTAATTAATTAATTAATTAATAGGTAAATAAATAAACAAATAAATAAATAAATGTTGACGACCAAAAACTTTTGATTATAACATTACGCACTTGTGACATTTTTGTAAAACAAACGTAAGTTCAATGCACAAAAAAGTACATTTTATTGTATGCCATAATATTTGTTATAAATCTTAATGGTTCTATTTTAAACAATTAATAAAATGCAATGAACAAGAGTAAATATTTTAAGATATCGGAAAACAAAATGGGGTCTAATTAAAATGGCAAAAATACAAATGTTGTCCTAGGGAAAAATATTCTTATCATGATTTAACTTCATTCACTTGAATGCAAATCAAGTACCATCATTTGATATCAAACTTGTGTCGAGTCGATTATAGACAGCTCGTTAATACTAGACAAAAGAAGGACGTGACTTTACATAGATATGTATTCAAGTGAAAGGATAACTGCGTGATCATAACACAATTGTAATAAGGAAGTTTAAATGATTTTCGTTCTATTGAGTGTCAGCAGATGCTGGGACATTTACGATAATTTGGAATTTGATTTTCTCTGTGAGTGAACCTTAAAATTGGCCTTTCAAATTTCGAACATATTCCTCAAAAAATCATGATTTTTTCTTTATATAAATACAGCATCTTATGTCACCTTATTCAACCATAGCCCAGTCAACGAAACGATGTGATTATGCTTCTTATAAATATAAATAAATGAGCATTCAATGAAATGTTTTAATCATATGTCAATCACTGTAACAAACTGAGAATGAGAATAATTTCATTTAAAATGTCAAGTAGGTATTTTTGCGGCAGTGGTAAGGACATTTTGAGCGTGCCATTGATAAGGGTAAAATTGATAATCATTTTTATTTCTGATTTTCAAGTAAAATTAAATTTACAAATTTATTCTATTAATAACACAACATACTAGAAGCCGCGATATCCAATGAAACATCTTACCCATTATGAATACACAATGTAAACCAAATAAAAAGTCATTCTTAACAGGTTAGATCTTGTGAAAATTTATGAGTGTCTTAATATTTTAAAAGATATTCCTTTTTATGACAGACATGTTTGTGGGATGAACAACACTTACCAGTACTGTCTTTATATGCATCAAAAGTAACGTCAATTGAAAAATATACTTTTATTTCAATTTTAATGACATTCTCTTTAAAAGTGTTCGGTTAAATATCTACGGATATTTAATAATACAACTTCTCGTTTAAAGTTAGTTGGGCCGTTCCGTTTTACCTTACGTTACGTTTTACCTTACGTTAAGATATCTGCTTACGTAATAAGCTTGATAAGTGATTACTTATTTGATTATAAGGTATATCTATGTAATATTTAACATTTCCCGTTTCAAGAATAGCAACAACAACAAAACAATCCGACTTTCACTTTAAGGTTAACCTTAGTTTGCCATTCAAGTTAGGCAAGTTTAGAAATGGATAAGTAGTACCCTAACTAATATTCAAAACTTATTCAAACATGACATCCTAACTTTTCCGATATGTGAAAAGTATTTAATTCTGGGGTAAAAGTGATTAAGCTGATACTATGATTCACATCTATCGGAAAAAGGTAGTAGCTTGTTATGGCAGATACGTGTATTAGGGAAACGTGACTGTACATCACTATAAACTCAAGTAAAAAGGTACGTTCGTGTCAATTGCATGACTTTATTTATGAAATATGGATTGAAGAAAAATGTTAGGTGACAGGCAGTGATTTGACTTAACACATGCATTAACATTTCTGATTTGAACTAAAAATATCGTTTCAATAATTGTAAACTTTGCATATAAAATATTTGGTTACAATGAAATAACGTAAAGATTATTAAGTATACGAAGGGGTATCAAAAAGTTAGCCAGAAAGGAAAGAGGTACGGCGATGAAACTTTGTCAGAATAGTTATTCGTCCTTATGTACAGTATGGTGCAAAAATGGTTTCATTAGTATTTTTACTTTCTTCACAGGAGTTGATAGATGCTAGCAACCTACCCCTGCTAAAAGCATAACCTGAACCAATGGAGAAAATTGAAACACGCAGCGTGATCAAGTTCCTGCACTTGAAGGGTAACAGCGCCCAACAAATCCATGATGAGATGAAGGCTGTCTATGGTGATGATTGCCCATCACAAAGCACTGTTAAATATTGGAAAAGACATTTCCAAACTGGCCACATGTCCCTCACAGATGAGCCAAGAAGTGGCCGCCCATCACTAACAGACGATGCAGCAATAGTGAAAACAGTTGAAGAACTTATCATGGAAGACCGACGAGTAACTATCAGCATGATCATGCATGAAACTGACCTCAGCTATGGCAGCGTATGGAATATCATTCATAATCAACTGCACATGTCTAAGGTGTCAGCAAGATGGGTCCCACGCTTGCTTACTCCTCCCCAGAGGTACGTAAGACGTGACCTGTCAAAGCAGAACTTGGAACTTTTGGAACGGGATGAAGAAGATTTCTTTAATCGTCTGATAACTATGGATGAATCTTGGCTCTATCTCTTTGATCCAGAAACCAAAGAAATGAGCAAGCAGTGGAAGCATACAACTTCCCCTCCTCCAAGAAAGGCTAAGGTACAGAAATCCGCAGGGAAAGTCATGGTATCTGTTTTTTGGGACTCTCGTGGAGTTATCTTAACAGACTACCTTAGCAAATGCGAAACCATCACCGGCGCGTACTATTGCACACTTCTCAATAAGTTACGAGATGCTCTGAAGATAAAACGCCGCGGCATGATCACCAAAGGCGTCCGTATTCTTGCCGATAACGCACCTGCTCACTCGTCTCAAGTCGCGCTTACCGAAGCAAGGCGATGTGGCTATGAAATCTTGCCACATCCGCCCTATTCGCCTGACCTTGCTCCAAGCGACTTTTTCCTGTTCCCACAAATGAAAATTCCACTGCGGGGTAGGCGATTTGACACCACTGATGAAGTCATTGAAGAGGTTGAAGAGTGGTTTTCAACGCAGTCAGAGGAATTCTACAGTGGTGGCATGCGCAGCGTCAAGAAACGATGGGAGAAATGTGTAAATCTGGAAGGTGACTACGTGGAGAAGTCCTAAGGACTCCGAAATCTTCAGAATCTGAAGACCGCTACAATGGCGGCTCTGTAGAGTAACTATTTGAACTAGAAAAAATCTGTAAATTTGCACAGGGACTATGTAAAGATGCCTTAAGGATCGCATAATATAATTTAGTTCGTACCACTATCCCTTCTGGGCAAAGTTTAAAACTTTTTGATACCCCCTCGTATGTAATGTAACTAGAAGTTAAAATACATGATATTCTGAAGTTAACATTAATAAGGCCCTTAAGCACTTTGTCAATAATAATGAACAAGATTTGTTGTTCATAATGTATGTGTTTAATCACTTATAGGAGTAACCAAGAGTGTCCTTACTGCATGGAAATCATTGATGGTGTATACTGACCATTCAAAATATTTGTTACTGGTCTGCTAATGCATCGGTATTAATGATAAGGTTAATTTGTCAGAGCGTCTTCAATTAATGTTTACATACACTCAAAGGTTAGCAATTTGAGTCATATTTATTTTGGCAATATTTCCCTCTTTTAAAGACATACTTTCGAAAAGAGGCATCATCTTAATATATCTTTTTTCACCGTACTTGCATTTTAATGCCAACGCAATACCCTTAAGCATCTAATTGTCTATTCATTATATTACCCGGGTCTTTGTCCTTTCATAAGATGTTTCTCGATTTAATGTTTATGTGTTACCTGATTCAATGTGGTAATTCTTGTTTGACTTCTTTTGGAAAAGGTGAGAACATTGGCATCTAGATTTTATCAGTAATAGCGATTGTGCAGAAAAAGAATTTCAAATATGTGTAAAAAATAATAAATAATTGTTGGCAAACCATTAATCATAGCAGGGAACTATTTTCGAAAAGGCATTGTGATACTTTGTACAAAGATACTAGAACGAATACTTAATACATCATTTTGCCACAAGTGTATTACTATTTTGATAAGTGTTTCCTATTTATTTATGTTGCTTATTACCAAGATTCTTGTTTTTTCCCTTTTCTTGTTACCATCTTGTATGCGTGCTATCAGCCTCACGCCCTGCGTTCCTAATGGCATCCGCATCTATCTAAAAATTGTATTATTTCATTATCATTATCATTATTTTGTTGCCATTGTTTTTGATGTAAGATGAGAACAAATCAACTTGAACTTGAACTATATTATCGTTTATTTAAAAGAAAATAAGAATAGATTGAAAATGGTAATTTTTCTGCATTTTTCTGAGCAATTAAAGTCTTTCAACAAACCCGTCATGTTGTTTCACCTTTCTGGTAATCAGTGTTCTTGCTGTTGAAAAGCTTTTTACCAACTTCATTCAACGAGACAAATAATAGATCGAATTCCCCACTGAAGTGTTTAAAAACGACATAACATCTGCTCACATGCTTTTATAAAACTAATGGGATACCAAAACTAGACCTCCTTTTGGGATGAAAAAATCATGTTTACACCCACTGTATGGATTTTCGAGGAAACGGAAGCCTTCTGTAATTTTTTGTCTAGAACATATTAAATAATTCTCAATGGTACGATTTTTAATACACTGTTTCAGCATCAGAGTGTGTAACAAAGACGTTCATTTACTATTAAAAAGATTGTATAAAACGAACTATTATTTTATTGAAATAAGAAAGTATGACGTATAGAAATAATGGTGTATTTTGTTCCCATATCAGTCATGTTATAAACTTAATGCAACTGTTTGTTCTTTCACTTGCGGGGCAAATACTGTAGAAAAAAATGAACTGTTTTACCGTTTACTATGTTATCCACTAATAGGCATTGTTAATTTCTTAACACGGGTAAGAGTGCTGTGCACATGTATAATGCCAATATTTTGATATATTAAAATCAATGCACTGCAGAAAATCAAAATAATACACGTTAAAGCTGTTAGGCAAACAAAGGTTTGCTTTGATTTTTGATTTTAATTATTATTTTTGTCATGGATTATTAGGGTTAACTAATTCACTTATATAATCTAAGCTGATGAACATGACATACCAATGAATTATTGAATGGTATACGATTACATGCTCTAGAGAACATGACTATCTGTAGCAACTTAGAATTTGCGCAATCAATCAACATCATTAACGAATACCCCAACAAATTTTTTTAATGTTACTTTTCTTATAGACATAGAATACTAAGTGGACTGCATTATCATTTGAAATTAACAATTAACCATGTTATGCCTAAAATACCAACCAAAATTATTGATTTAGACATACCTTAAACCATTATTTAAATATATCCCTGGATGTTTTTGGCCAATTATAAGTTTATGTGTTTATTTATTTCACTTAATAGAAGCTTAAAAATATTTTGAAATACTAATACCCCTAAATACCAGGTGTCCTAAAAAATTGTTACATGTAGAAAAACGACCTTGTAAAAAAACGTGGAGAGACGAAACTTTGCACATATTATATCGCCCTTTTCTAGGTACTCGTAAAATTTTATTAGCACAGCGATATTAGTTTTGAGTAATTAGCAATGGTAGATACCTATGTCAGAACTGCATTACATTCAAAACTCAATAAATTAATAAGCTTACACGTTTTTTTTCTAAATGATCGTGTATCTGACTTCATATTGAACCAAATTTGGTAAAATTTTCAATGAATAATAATTGAACTCTCTTCCAGTATATCCATTATGCAAATTAGTGATACCTGCATTCCATGCATTCCACAATGAGTTGTTTATAATGAACCTGTCAATCAAATTGTGGCGCGAGAGTTGAAGAATACTGCAATAAGCATAATAATTTTTTCACGGGTAACATTCATTTTTCAACTGTTTAAACTGAAAACCTTTGTTAATTTTGAAACATCTTCATGATATGACGCTTAAACTTACAGGAAATGTTTAAATTATAATTTCCATTATCTATAAGTAAGAGTATGATAAAATTCCTACATTTAGAAATGGCAAATTTTGAATCGGTGACCAGTTTTGCCCAAAATCAGATTTTGATATGATTTTCGGACCTGAAATAATTTATAACGTCATTATTACGCAACGGCTTATTAGATTTTCATGATTTTAGTATCAATGAAAAGAAGAAACCCTACCCTATACTTTAGTATAAAGTAACCTAACTTTGTGCTTGTCAATTTTAAGTTCACATAGGGTTTAACGGGGGTTGAAATTACATTTACGAACACGCTTACGATTTTGTTGAATTTTGAAAAAATACGTTTCTGACATAGGTATCTATCTTTGTTAATAACTCAAAAAGTAATAACGTTTTGATATTGAACTTTATAAACATATAGCAAAGATATTTATCAAACGTTTTGCAAAGTTTGAATTCTCAAACTGCTATAGTTTTGGCAAACGATCATTTTCTTACATGTAACCATTTTTTGGGACACATGGTATGTATTATAATAATGAAAAATAAGTGCAATTTACAAAATACCAATGTTGAAGTAATTCTTTGAAAAAATATTTGAATTGCAAGCTGTGTCATTTATAAACCTTATTATCACGCAATGAAACGAAACGAAACATTATTAGTTTCAGATGTGTTGATGATATGATACACATTTTATTAATTAAATTGTTTAGTCTTCACTTTGTCTTGGTTTCGCATCTCAATACAAACATGCCGATGTAAACAAGGAAAGGGTTTTAATCTCAGAACAGCTGCTATTTATTATTACTCCTTTACGTTAATGAATATGATATCGTGCACAGGGAATTCAAGACTGTTAATACAAGAATAAGTAATACAGAAACGTAAAGGAAAACAAACCTTCGTAACAAAACGGATCTAATTCACAATCTTTGTATTCTATTTGTATCAATCAACAATCAACACACTAGCTAATCTAATACAGAGACGATACAAAGCAGCACTGATATGGAGTAAAATTGGTTTTGTGCGAGAAAATGAAACCAGAGCAAAAGTTTACACTGTTCTGTTGAACTAACTGTCTAGCTTTTGGTCTTTTCATTAAACCAGACAATCGATGAGATAATGAATTGTTTGGAAGAATAAAATAAGGCTTAGTTGGTCCGACTATATCTGTAGTCTCCGTATACATTTTAATTATACCTTACAAAACATAAATAGGTGTATTAACACAAATAATATAGAAACTATTTCCAAACATAAAGGGTTGATTTAATAAAACCAATATGTACATTGTATTTATTGTTGAATTGTATCGTTCTTGCAAAAAAAATGATGGAGTATTGCCATTGAATGGGAACATTTTGTCACATTCCTGTACCACACTCCATTTTACACTTTTTGAGAAAAGAATGAAAACAAAATGAGTAACTAAGACAATGATACGGATTTCTTGCTATTAACTAAGAATATGTTTCTGTATTTATAAATAATAATAAGCTGTAATTTAGATAATGTGTCAAACAGTTTTTTAAAAGATCTCTTCAGATTTAAATAAAGAAACCCATTTATTACAAATTTTGTTATATCATTGCACCAATTTGTAAAATTAGCCAAGAACATAGCGAACGACGAATACGAAACGAATACATAATGTATTATAACATGTATAATGATAAATGTCCTCTAAATTCAAATCAGCTACAAAAACACGGGACAATCAAATTAATGTTTGAAGTATAAACAAAAAGACACTTACCTTCTATTAACGTAAACAAAAATAATGATGATTATGGAGAAGACATGGAAATCAAACATAAGGAAACAAAATGTGTGATTAATAATATTTATGTATTTGTGCAGTTTACAGCAAATGTAATATAAGTTAAGCACCTAAAAACTCGTTATTCTTCCCACACAGGAAATTCATACATAAATAACATTAATAAATTAATTATTGGATATAAACAATTTCAGTAATGGTCAATAGTACCCATCGAGCACTGGGTCCTGAGTATTTGTAAAAGTAGGTCATTGAATTAAGGAATTCGCCCCTCCACCCAAAAATTAGGGATGGAGCTATATCAATGAAATTTTGTCAGAATAGTCACTTGTCTTAATGAACATTTATGAAGCAGAAATGGTCTCATAAGTAGTTTCACTTTCTTTACTGGTGGCGATTGATGTCATCTACCTACCCGGTTATAAATATAATCTGCATGGAGGAAATTGAGGCAAGCGGCGTAATTATGTCCCTACATTTGAAATGTTACAGAGCCCAGTTAATCTTAATGACACGACTAAAGTTTAGTTGTTTGATACCATAGTTAAGAGGAGGGTCTCCTTTCCATTGGTACCAATATTATGGAAATCCGTCGATATATGACGTCACAATGACGTAATAAAACATGGCCGACCTGAAAAAGTTGATTTTCATTGAAATGTAACAACAATATTTTTAAATAGAGAGGACCCCTACAATAACGGTCTGAGGTCAGCCAGTTAGAAGGGGAAGAAAGATGTTACATTGGACTATGCAAATGTCTTAAGCATCTTTTAATAAAATAACGTCCTTGGCTCTATTTCTATTGGATAGAATTCAAAATTATTGATACCTTTTCGTATAAACCGCTAATACATAATGAAAACACTGGTAATGGCAATGTGTTGTGACTTTACGGTTATTTCGAAATCAATGACAAACAAAAAGGAGTGACCACGAGCAGTACTGAATATTTTTAAATGTACCTTTTTTGCAGTCAGTTTCGAATTGAAAATATTAAAAATGTCATTGTCAAACAAAAATATCTGGAGGGTATGTTTCGTTCTTTATACCTTACAAAGGATGTTTGTAACATTTTATTGAAAATTCATTTTAGCCTTATTTCAACCTATAATTTGAAATTAAACGACAAACCTTATGGCGCAACAATTACAATTTCACACTGGGTGATACAAATTTGGCTCAATTAAGAAATACGATATTTTTTCACCCTAAATGTTTGAAATTTCTATTTCATGCTAAATATCCTTACTACTATAGTTAGTACACTGAAAAAAGAAACAAACAAGTGCGATTCAGAAAACCTGCATAAAAATTGATGTCACAAAAGAGATATATACTAATTTGGCAAATATTGAATGGTGGCATAAATCAAATACAGATAAGATAGTAAGATGGCAGAGTTTTATATCACGATTCCATCTACTCGATCTAGTAAGTCGTCATAATCACTTGAGTACTGAGAGTCGGATGATAACAGTATAAAACGCCTAATACACCCCAAGTTGCCCTGTCAATGTCCGCATCACGATATTGGATCGAAGGTAAGTGTGGGTGTGATAGAGCACTTGTGTCAATATTTTGTTTTTATAGGTAACTGCATCTACTCTTACACAAACAATTTAAATGGCTAGATATTGGAAAGTATGACTGTGCCGCGATTTTTGTACGATGTAGCTTATTAATAATAATCCAATAGTCATATATGGCGAATATTCGATGAAAGCTCTTTAAGATACTACTATAAATGGATAATTTTGTATATGTGAAGGCTTGATAAAACACAATTAAATAAACACGATTAATTTTAAATAATTTTGGTGGATCCCTTTACTACAAAACTGATTTATATATGAGTAACTCAACTTTCATCAAAACACTTATTGCTAAAAACTGAAATCTTGCCGAAGGTCATTTTTGCTTTTAACTAGCATGATAGTTAATGTTCGTTACCATTATTTTGCCTATATACTTGACGTCATGAAACACGAGACTGATATTTATCACTGACCCTTAAGTTTAGATGTTATCTGCATTTGATCTGAATTGCACAAACATGCTACGTAATTAGAGTAAGCTTTGCAATATATAAGAGAAAATATAAAATATAATTCAGATTCTTTTCAATTGATAAAGTGTTTATGTACATGCAAAATATTTGGTATAAAAAGGGTTTATGTACACTATGAAGATTACCCACCCCCTAACGGATGATCGCCGATTGCACAAAAACGCAAAACAAAGCGACCCTGAGCATTTATGTAATTGTTTTTACATCCTTTGCGGTCATTTTGACGAAAAAAACGGGGGTACCACGTAAAGTGGGGTTATGGTAGGCCGTCAAAGTCAGCGGGTAGGGGGGGGGGGCGTGGTTGCCACCTCAAAAAACTTGAAATCGCTATTTTGAAAAATATCTGCATGCTATGGATTTGAACTTACAGGACATATTAGAATTGTTGATTCCTTTATTTATAAGCAGAAAACCCGACGAAAATCGGACATTTAGAACTTTAATAGTGATTTTTTTTAAAGTGGCAAATTTTGCCAAAAGTCGATTTTTTCGGTCCGGAAATACTTTGTGACGTCATAATTACGTAACACGTTATGATTTTCATGATCTTGATATCAATAGAAAGAGGAGACCCTACCCTGTAATATAGTACCAAACAATATAACTTTGGGGTCCCAATTTTAAAATCACAGGAGGTGGTAACCACCCCCTCTGCCCTCAGGAAGACATGTTACAAAAAAGGCTTAGGAAGACGAGGGTAAAGATATGTTGCACAAATACCTGCAATTTCACGTATTTCTAAAATAGTTAAAAACCATTATGTTGATCTCAGTATCTTGGGTATCCATTTAAATAAACTACTGGAAATGGACTAGGGTTCGTCAAAGAGTATCAACTATACTATCGATCTAAATATTATTTTCAGCAAATTTACAACAGTACCAGACTATAAAATTTATTTTTATATTATTTTTTACATCCTAAAAGGAATAAGATAACTTATCCAATTAATCAAACCATAACATCTGAAGGGAAAAAGACTGCCAACCACAAAATTTCATAAAACGGCGTGGACATTTATTAAGAATAACAATATAGTCATATTGGCAACCCCGCCTCTCATATTTCATAAAGCTTTGACAAGCCCGCTTACCCCCAGGGCAACATAAAACCAGTTTCAATATACTTCTTTACTATTACCAGCCGCTGTCTAGAAAAAAGAAGGAAAGATTAGTTTCATATATGAAGACCTTACTGGCTTAAATAGAGCCCGTGGGTAATTTTCGGTTTTGATTATTATCTTCAAATGTCGACACTAAGACACTAACTCAGTTGCTCAAGGGACCATCTTGGTAATATCATTGCTGTGTTTACTTTGATACGCGACAGATGTATATTCTAAACGCTGAATTTATTTTCTTTTAATGAAAGTATGTATAATGGGTCTGCATAAAACCCAATATTCTTGCTTTTTGTAATAGAAAAGTATATAGCCTTTGTGTTGAGTAGAACAATTTGTTAAATTCAACTCAAAACTACTTCCATCGAAAAGAGGCTCAAAAAGTCGAGAAGTTGGGGAAAAGTCATGCCCTTTACAGTTACAAGGCGCAACTAGCATCTTTGATGTTAGACGCTACCAAGACGCTATAAGTTAAAATAATTTTAGCGTATAAGTTAAAATAATTTTAGCGTCTACGTTAGCATTTGTCTAGAGTCTCTAGACGCTAAAAATTGATTATGTCCTTGGCTTGGCATGATGTCTAATGTAACTTTCTTCGTCGACCAGAGCGCATTTAGAACCATTGATAAGATGTTACAATCTAGGGCTGATAGATTTAGCGCCAAATCAACGTCGGTTGCACAGTAGTCAATAGGGAGCTTTCGATTGCACGACGGATGAATGACTGTTTTGATTGATGTGCGCATGCGCCAAGTTTCTGCTACGTCGGGCTCCAATTTCTGGAACGGTTCTCACCCTGATTTTACGTTGTCCTGCAGACGGCAACCTATCACGTGATCAATCAATTATTTTATTTTATTATACTTACTTTAGAGGAGTGATCCTCACGGGTATACCCAACAGTGATAAACACTCTACAAGGGGTACCCCTACAATGACCAGAACAGGGTTGGGAACAATCAGGGGTAGAATACCCTACTCTTTACGATACTG
>JXSR01S051846.1:113873-130079 GCA_000969725.1 Ophiothrix spiculata
TTGATAATGTTGACAGTCAAAATCGTGGTTTCAATGCGTTAGTTTCATTTGAACTTTTTCCGGTTAGTTTGTGAATATAACATAAATTACTTCTATATTATAATGAAGTTTACAGTTTGTTATTAATTGAGAGTAAATTAAATACTGGATTTTTAAACAATACGTAATTGCGATTAAACTGAAGCCATTGTAGTTTGGTAAGACTCAAAATTGTCTACAAAGACCAGAATAAAAGTTATCTTTATTTAACCATGGAGTTTAAAGCACCACTTCATTATATCGTTATGTACTTCAATTTGGTCATTTAATAAATTTCTTTAAAACTTAATTGATTATAGCGCATTTTATTGTAAAGAAAGGTCAATATTTACACAGATGCTATACCAATCTTTAGAAACGTTTTATTTTATCAGTGAGAGATGTAAAGGTTTTTTTTACTCTTCAGGAAAGACACGTTTTAGAGTGGGCAAACGTGAAACATTTCTCTTCTTAAGCTACTATGAGTATACTGGTTTACATGCTTTCTATGGGGATAACAATTGACTCATAACCAGATCATCGATTTTATGACTATAGATAATCTATATTGAAAGTCCATTACAGAGATATTTCTTAGCTGATTGTAATATTACAGAGTCATGGCCGGAATGAACAAAAAAGAAAAGACTACATCAGAAGCAGTGTCATGTAAAATAAATAATGTGAGCCGATTGCAATGTACAAATGGAATGATTTACAAATCATTGCCATTTTCATTTACAGTAATGCCATTTCTTTAGACTTAACATGCCCCCCCCCCCCCCCAAAAAAAAAAAAAAAACTCGGCAAATTATTTGTGATGGGGGGACTTTGAAGATGATATCAATTTTGATTTTATCATTTCATCTGTTACAGCATTGTCTAAGCTTTAAAATGACACCTTACATGTTGAAATTGATCAAATTTTATAACATAAAAAAAGCTGAAAATTCTTATTATTTTCTTTATTTTTTGCCGCCTGTTTTCACCAGTTTGTTTGAAAAGTGTCCTTTTCGGGGTGAGTCATTTACATATAAGGTATAGAAACGAACAAAGCTAAAACCTTATCTCTTAAATATATTCAAAAGTAACAAAAAATATTTTTTTTTCGATCAACATAGCAAAAAGCAAATTGAATCCACTAATATTCTAATATAAAAGCAAACATCATAATTACGTATGATTGTATTTATTTTATCGAAACGTCTAAACTATTTTCTCAAATTTAACTATTTTAGAACAAAGTTAAATGTGAGTAAATTGAATATCACCTGTTCCAATAGTACTAGTAAGTTAAGAATTACGTTGAATGTTTGATTGGATATTCTAATTAATGTTATTATTGATTTATAGCGAAATGCTTTCGGTAAATAGAATAAGATTCGTACATTTTTAACACTACTTCGAAAAGTGCTCAATGATAGCTGCAAACTTTGCTTAAGCCTGTAGCGCACCGTAACCTAAGTTATCTCTTAAATTAAGACATAGGTTTAACTCTATCAACCTGACTATCTATAGTCCATATTAAGACGCGTAAAAATTAAAAGGTTTTCTTCACGCGACTTTAATAGTTATTATCTTCTTTTTAAATCGCAATAATACGGCAGTACTCTAACAAAAAACCGTATGGGACAACATTTCGGTTTTGCATTAAATATATTTTGAGGTTATGCAAAGATGCATTTGCTTAATAATTTCCATATCTCTCACTGAAGTCTTATTGTATTTACATTTGTGTTATTCTTACCTGGAGCGAAGTCTAAATATGTATATAAATATACCCATCTAACTTGATTATATGGAAACCACTTTTAGTATTACTAAGTCCCGTGTGTACCGACAAATGAATGTATCGTCATACAAATAAATGAAATTACATTTTAGAGAAAAGAGATTGGAAGATTGTTTTTTCTCAAGATTTCTAATTGCTATGGTTTTGATTCAATTATATGATATGATTAAAATAACTGAACTTAAAACTACATTGGCTACTGGCCTGTTTTGTAAGAGCCACAAAGTCTCCTAAGAAACACATTTTGTAGAATGGAGGGAATTTCTAACAAAACAAAATACAATGTTCATCAAAGGTCTATCGTGTTACCAAGACCACAAGAGAAGGTTTAAGAAACTTATAAAAGGACCTTTGAAATATCAGATTTATGTATTGAGTTTAATTTGTCAACTTCTTTACTGGCATATCTAAAAAGGTGACAATCATAAATGTAATTTACCCTTAAAATGACGACATAATAAGAATGTGCACTTCCCCATATCAAATTAAACATCTTGTTAAGTTGCTGATTATCATTAGATACCTATCAAAATGTTGTTGATAAAAAAGTACTGAAGTCACTGACAGGGAAAGTTCAACAACCCTGAAGTGGTTAATTAATGCTGTTACTCTAAATCCTAGATTATTTCAGTGCATTAGAGTATTACTTGGCACAGTATATCCGCATTACAGAAATACATAATTTCAGACATGAAATTGTTGTTTTGTTAAGAAGCTAAGGATTGCCTCATAAAAAGTCAACGTTACACTTCTTAATCTTGGGGGATTTTTACGTTGCATACATTTACATTAGTCTTCTACTGCCATGGAATAAAAGTGAAATATACCTAAAAAATAGTACACTGTCCTAATATTAAGTATATTATTCTTTAATAAATGTAAAAAGTTGCATTGAAATCTTTATCCTCGACTTCACGGAAGGCTAGGCATACAGGACTGGCAACGTCTGTGACAAGTCAGTGAATGGAAAAGCTGATATATTGTCAGCCGCCCGAAACAGCCGCTACCATTTAAGATGATAATACACAGGAGATATTGTATAGTACTAAAATTTTCTTATGATATACTTCTCATGGAAGAACAGGCATATATAGTATGTAAGTGCACATGGATATCCTTAGAGACATGAAAAGGGATGAGCTGGAAAAAGACAACATTATCTTTTATGCCATAATGACCTTTGTATCGCTAATGAAGTTGCCAATATCTGTAATAACATGAAGTAATCACTTTAACATCTATGATTATGGTTATGTTGGAAGACTCAACATTAATCATACAAAATGAACCATTGCAAAATTCAAGTAAAAGTATTTCAAATTCAATATAAATAATTAGGCAATCTAATATTACATGATATCACTAGTGAACGTCATTATTCAAAAATGTGGTAAATCCGTGAATACATATGACATTTGTTTATAATTTACAGTAACTTTAAAAATGTGAAATATTCACTTTTCCTGTATTACTGAATCAAAGTCCATTATACATGCATACCTCCTTCCTGATTAGTTCATGAGACATCATCCCTCGGGAAATCTGAGCATGAGACAGACATTGAAGAAGAACCCGGATGTTAATAACAAAAGAATCACCTTGAATGGGTTCCTTTCCTTGAGGCTCAACACTCTTTATGTCATGACAGTTCCTAAATAAATGAAAAGTTAGTGACAAAGTTCTTGAGAGCAAAAATGGCGGCCTTGTGCAAAGTAATGATATAAGTCATATTCTGTAAGGTAAAGTATTCTGATCAGTACTCTTATATTCTAACAAGCATTTTTATTTATATTCTAATGAGGTAATTTATAACTTATGATAAAGTTTGGTCTAAAATCGTGTGAACGTGTATTTTTTGTATTTCCAATGTATGCCGACAATTTTGCAATCACGGCATTTCTTTTTCAGGTAATTGATACGTGCGTACCTTCAAAAGAGGATGGCTAACTAGCGGCGATAATGCACAGTGGCAGACACTCATGTTTGATCCTAAAATTGAAATCATTCATAATTGAGTTATTGCCGAGTATACGAGACAGAAATAATTACTGTGATGTATTATTCACTTCAGATCATTTTAATCTCGGTCACCTTACTATAAATATCTCTCATACAATGTCGGGTCTAAGTATAGAGGTCTTAATGTGATTGAGTCAGAGCAATGTTTCCGAGACAATCATGACGATATATATGTCAAGCTTAATCTAATCTATTAAGTTGAGAGGGATAGCTTTCAACAGACTTTTAGGAAGCATAAACCAAATCATAGAAACCAGTTTGGCAGGACAATATAGTAAACTTTTTAATGGTTTGGCTTTAAATGTTCAGGACATTCTGAATGCGAGATTTGTGGCATCAACAGGTATATTGACTGATATAAAACTTAACTCGTAAAAAGTTTTGACAATATGATAACGAAAAAATTCAAATAGAAACAAAAAACAAAAAACGTCTATTAGATTTTTTGTCTGTCGATAAAAAACGTCTATTAGATTTTTTTAAATGTTATTTGAAAAAGTTCTAGCTAACTTAAAATATATAAACACATTCTGCAGATACGGCCGGCCTTGAGGCATTCAATCCTTGGTTTATGTATATAGAATACAGGGTATGTCACACGTGTGTCGAAATCATTCATCCTTACACACAGAATTTAATCAGAATTTGGCATTACATCGTCTCTACCAGGCCTAATTCTAAAAAAAATATTTGGAACGTTGTGACAAAGGCAATGAAGAGTACCCCAATGAACCACATTTATGATCAATTTGATAGAAAGGAATTACATTGAAGTTATTTCACTTTAAGCTGTGAATAAACAAATCAACGTCTCCAAAAATTAAAACCGTAACAAAATCCTAGATAAAAATCATTTCTCTATTCAAGTGTTAGATAGTACACACACTTTAAACACGATATTTTATATAGCTATAGGCCGTAAACAGATTTGACTTTGCAACCAAACATACGATAATCAAAAGTAAGGTGTCATTTCCAAGCTATAATCTCAACTTTAAAATGAAACTAAAAAAATTATATTGATATTTACAGTAAATCATTAGAAAGGGGTAATGCAAAGATGAACTTGTCTAATATTTTTCATGTCTCTCACAAGTAAATCTTAATGCAATTATGTTCGTCGTACCTGGAACGAAGTCTAAATATATACCCATCTAACTTGATTATAGGGAAACCACTTTCATCTTTTTATTATACTAATATTCTCGAGTGTACAGACTGGCGAATGTGATTTAAGATCTACCTCCGTAAAAATAAATGAAATACAGGAACGTTCGTTGACATCAAATGAAATTACATTTTGGATAAAAACAGATTGAAAGTTTGATGGTTCTTTTATATAATGTGATTTCACGGTTCTTTAATATATATTGTTTAGCAGTAATGGGTTTCTCTTTTAAGTGGGCCTTTACCATGCAAATTTCCCCCAAAGTAGTGTATAGTAAATGTTATTAATATTGGGTTGTTAAGTTTTGCAAAAGTATGTGGGATCTGGTGCAAATATTTAATCACAAAAAGTTAAGTTTCAAAGTCTCCCGGTGTTTGTGATTGCAAATTGTTGTTCCATTTATTACTTCTTTACTTATATACTTGACAAAATATTGGTAATCTGAAATCAAATCTTAATGAAAAAACAACAGAATAAGAATTTGTACTTTCCCATCTCTTCAAATCATGTCTATCTTATTCTTTCTTTTTTATTATTGGATAGAGTTTTTGCTTGTCATTAAATATATCCCTGTCACATACATTAAAATGTATGAAATCAATTACCATGAACATTTCAGCCACCCTTAAGTGGTTATTAAAATGCCGTTACATTAGCCACTAGATACTTGAAGCGCATTAGAAATAATACTTGACCACATAGGCATTACAGACCAAGAAATTGTATAAAAATCCACTGATAAAAATCACCACTAAAATGATTAACCTAAAACCAACGGTTTTTATTTCTCAAAACGACCCATTTCCTTACTTTATTCAAGTGGCATGAAATTCAAACACACAACAAGCACACCCTATCATGATGAATAACCTGTATGGAATGCACTGGTCTATGCAATTAGCTAAATCAAAACCATCGATTATGTGACAAAATCTGAGCTATCAACTTCAGTCAACCAAAAATTTCACTCTTATGATTAATTCCATTAATCTTCCGGATATGGATTCCGGTTACTAACCATTAGACAAGAGTTTCCGATACTCACTGATATCATTTTCCTAAATGCACTCATTTTTGAATGTTTTGAAAAATCATCATTGATTGGCACATTCGTAATAAACAGATCACGGCGTATCATGGAATTTGTATAATTTTAAACTCTTCTACCCTTTCTTTATATTTTCACTTTCAAAGTTAGAGTAAGGATATTCTTAATATGTTTTTTTTTATTCTAAAACAATTAACAAACAAAAGCACATTATATACATGTATATTTACATACGTATTTAACACATCATTTGTACGGGTCTTATGAAAGTTGAGCGCCTTCAAGTCAAAGTTAAAGTATATTTTCCCATAAAATACATATGTACACAAAAATATTTGTCCCTCACAGTAATCTAAGGAACCTACTCTGTCCACGAGATAACAATTACATTTATCGAAGCAGACTAAAACGACTAGAGTCAAACATGCTATGCTCTCTTGGGTGTCATCTAAGGTACTTTTTTTATATGTATATACATAATCTTTTTTTTTTCAGTAATATTCAAATTTCTTTTGAAATGGCCTTTTACGTATAGGAGAATTGTTCCTTAATATTGTATCTTTAGGGTTGTGATATACATGTATTTCTCGTAACCGGAAGCGAATGACAAATAATAGGAAGCGATGACTTCCCCCTACCAAAACAATAACAAATTATATTTAAGTTTCGTATTACTGCTGTTTTTAAATGTAAAAGTACATTAACCTTTTACATTCTACATCTTCCATGCCTGCCTATATATCATCAAAAACTCATCATGTTACTTTTGCTGACCGCTCATTTTCTTGCTATGCACCACGCCTGTGGAACCAACTGCCAGATTCAATCAAGTCAGTTCAGACTGTTGCTATTTTTAAGAGACTTCTTAAGCATTATTTGTTTACAGTTGCTTATAACTGATTGACTCTATTGCATTTTCTTGTTGTATTATTATTTTGTTGCCTTTCAGCGCCTTAGTGCAAATTTTTGGTTTGGTTTTTGGCGCTTTATAAATGTCAGTTTATTATATTATTATTATTATCACACAATTACTCACTAGTTTTACAATTTACAGTTTGTATCTCACTATTTTCTCAAATTTTCTCATCACTTATATTGATTTTTTCGTAAATCTATTTAACTCTTTTACGAAATAACTTGACATTTTTGTAACTTTTCATATCATTGCTTGGTATCCCAGAAGAGTAAACCTGATGCTTCGACGAAACCAAACACATTCTCGTGTGTTCGTAATTTGCTTATGGTGTGATACTTATGAATTTCGCATTGTTTAGTAAAGAAGTTTCCAAATATTTGGACAATGAGTAAAATATGTTTATACATCAAGATCCATAGCGTACCCCTTCCAATCTTATTTTAAACTATATTACCGGTAAAACAGTACTTTAGTCTCTTATCAATAAGATTTTAGGAAAACGGTGATTGTAAAAAATATAAGAATACAATGAACAGCCAAAGTTTTTAATTTAGTTTTTACTGTCATATGAAAGATAAACACTTAAGATGCTTTAATTTCAAATTTGAGTTAAATCGGAACAACTGTTTGATTTTATGAGCTATTTTATATGAGGAATATTTTAGTACCAAAATCTCAGAAAATGTTGACCCAATAAGGATTATTTAATGTAAAATACCGGAATAAGTACTACAACGTAATTTAAGATCACTGTTAATCAATGTATATATACCTTTGACATTTAAGCGTTTATTTACAATGACTTTAAATAACACTTTTATCAAATGCACTTCACTAAAACATAGACGACAAGACGACAGGCGGCAGCTTTCAAGATAGGAAGTATGAAACATTCACTTTTCCTGTATCACTGAATCAAAGTCCATTGTAACTCATACCTCCTTCCTGATTAGTTCATGAACCATCTTCCCTGGGGTAATCTGGGTTTGATACAGACATCGCAGAAAATCCCGGATGTTGATAACAAAGGAATCACCTTGAACGGCTTCCTTTCCTTGAGACTCAATATTCGTTACTTCATGACATGCCGTAAATCTATGAATAATTTGTAACCAAATTCTCAATAGCAAAAATGGCGGCCTTTTACAAAGTTATAAACAATATTTTATTTGCAAGTGATATTGAAGTATAAATTTCTCCACTATCACTAGAGTAGATTACAACAGTATCACAATTTACAAGCAGATTTTGATTTAAAAATCACTCTGAGTCGTTTCATTTTATGATAATATGCAATAAATTAATAAACATTTTGTATTGATGATGTTGACAGCCAAAATGGTTGTTTCAATGCGTTGGTTTCATTAATTGTTGAACTTCTTCCGGTAAGTTTGTGAATATTATATAAATGACTTCTTTATTAATGAAGTTTACAGTTTGTAATTAAATGAGAGTAAATTAAATAATGTTTTTTTTAAATACGTAATTGCGTTTAACAGCCATTATAACTTGGTAGGACTCATAATTGTCTACAAAGACCAGAAATATTTTTTTTTTCGCAATGGAATTAAAGCTCCACTTCATGCTTTTTATCGGTATATATTTCAATTTGGTCATTGAATAAGTTTGAAATTTCTAAAAAACTTTATTGATTATAGCGCATAGTATTGTAAAGAAAAGTCAATAATCACACAGATGCTGTACTAATCTTTAGAAACGTCTTATTTTAACACTGAAAGATGTAAAGTTTTTTTTTTTATTCTACGGGAAAGAAACGTTTTAGAGTGGGCAAACTTGAAACATTTTTCTTCTTACTACTATGAGTATACTGGTTTACATGCTTAATATGGGGATAATAATATGCTCTTAACCAGATTTTAGGATATAGATTGAAAGTCTATACTGGCGATATTTCTTACCTGATTGATCGTAAGATACATCGTGTCACGGCCAGCAGTAACATGAATAAGAAAGAAAAAAATATATCAGAAATATTATCATGTAAAATAATAATATGAGCAGATTTCAATGTACAAAAGGAATGATGTACAAATCATTGCCATTTTCATGTAGTAATGTCATTTCTTAAGACTTAACATGCTCGAGAAAAAACAACTCGGCATGGCAAATTATTTATCAAATTCACAGATAAGGTATGGAAAGTAACAAAGCTAAAAGCTTATCACTTAAGTATATTAAAAAGTAACAAAAAAGATTATTTTCGATCAACATTGCAAGAATCAAATTGAATCACTAATATTCTAATATAACAACAAACATCACAATTCATGAATTACGTATGATTGTATTCATTTTTATCGCAACGTCTAGACTATTTTCTCAAATTTAACTATATTTAAGAACAAAGTTAAATGTGGGTAAATTGAGTATCACCTGTTCCAATAGTAAGTTAAGAATTACGTTAAATGTTTGATTGAAAATGTTAATTAATGTCATTATTGATTTATTATGAAATGCTTTTGGTAAATAGACTAACATTCATACATTTTAAACTTTACTTTAGCCTGTAGCGAACCTTAACCTAAGTTATCTCTCAAATTAAGACATACATGTAGGTTACTAGTATACTGTATCAACCTGACTTTCTATATTCCATAATAAGCTATCATCATTGGCTGACTGTACAACAGACGAGCACACATTGGCGGCATGACGGGGTTCATAGGGGGCATTTGACCACCCAAAAAAAAAAAAACGCCCCAGTTTTCCCCCAGAAAACAAATCCGACGATTGTAGCGCATATTTCTCTCAATTATTAATAATTTGGACATAAAATGTTCAAACATTTGCGCGCATTGCGTGGATTTCATCATTTCGTACCGTTATGTTAGCCCAACATAGGCGTTTCTTAGCCATAATTAAACAGATTTGCGCGAAATTTGTATTGTAAATTGTAAAACAACCAATACAGGCTTGACATTAAATATGGAATATATTTTTTGTGTTGGTTTCCATCTTGAAAAATCCGCCATAACTCGGTAAATGAAAACTCCAGGAATGTGTATTTCTTCATGTTTGTAGATATACATGAAAACTTTGAACTAAGACCCCTTTGTGTATACCTAGGTGACACAGAAAAAATGGGGAACTTGAAAACACAAAAACCTCTAAAATTTGGGTCCAAACTCGTGCACTATAAAACTTAATCACGGAAATTAAATTTGCCGTAGTTTCTTTACTACTTTACCTGGACGCTCGAAATTTTACCAGGTTATTTTAAATATTATTAGTTACAAATTATGATCAAGCACTGTTTGCTATGTCATCCATGAGAAGCGTACGGCGCATGGGCTCTCCATGCAGACATTCCACTAGTGATTGAAGAGTTTGGACAGGTATATCAGCCCAAGTATCAAGCACAGCCTAAAGTTACTCCCGTACATAGTGGTTTGGTATAACTTGTTGTTCATCGATGTGTTACTTCAGCCGAGAAATCCTCAATAGAGTTCATATCTGAAGATCTTACCAAACAGGGCAAGTGTCCAACACAATGATCTTTCATAAAACTTGCTTGTATTAAGAAAATTGGTAAACTCTCACTTTATTCAAAGTGGCGATCATGCTAGGAAACACCTGGATATCTTGACCAAACACCTTTCCCAGCAACCCTTTGCCTGGGCTACAGATCAATTTCAATTATAAGTCCTATCAATGAGATAACCTTGTTTTCAGAGCTTAGACTTAATTTGAAATATACTGCCAATGAGGTCGCATCATGGCCGCAGATGCACAGGGTTAATAGGGTTATACTGAAGCGTGCATGCTATCAAGAATGTATCCAGAAGAAGCTAAAATTGCCTTCTTGGTGCCTTACATGCAGGTGGAAAATCGGCTCTGATCACCTTGGAAGGCAGCTTCCATCAGCACCAGTAAAGATGCATTCTAGAAGCATTGATAATGTCATTTGCTAGAGGCTTCTTTGGAAACAATTTTGTGCTCCTTTGGCCTCTGTCGTGCTCATACAATCCGGACTTTCCTGGAAGATCAGGGTGTTGAGTTCTTTCCTTGTCCGGCCCGGCAAGATCTTCGGATATTAATCTTTATGGGATCATTTGGATTAAGAACCACGTTGGATTAACAGCATGTTATATTGATCCTTCGAGGTGAAGGAGTATTGTTGCGCTGTGTTTGGTGCTTTGGTGGTGGAGATACCCGAAAAACTCCCCAATAACGAATGGAAAGCAAGCCATGGAGAGTCATTACGTTTTACGCCTCTCAATGAGAACAGAGGAAATATTGATTGATCAAATATTATTACTAATATTGTGTTAATCAACTCTGTAGAGTTTCACATCTGTAGGTAACGTATGAAAGAAAATATGATAAAATCATTTTCCTTTGTTTAATATTGGGGTGCACGGCTTTGGACCTAATTCTCTGAGTTATTTGTACCTTCAAAATTCCCATTGTCTCTGTGTCACTTCGGTGAGCTTGAAAGTAACCTTGGTTTGAAGGTTATAAGAGTAGTTACAAACATGAGAAAGCACACATATCCATATTGGCACATATCGCTATTGGTACATACAGAGATATGGCGGGTTATTTACGATGGAAACCAACAGAAAAAATATATTCCATATTTAATGTCAAATATGTATACGATTTGATTTAAATAAGTTGGGTAAGAATTACGAGGTCTTTGCCAAGTGGCCAAGTGTGTGTCTTTCAATTGGCTCTTCTTCAGAAGAACGCAGATAATGACCAAAGAAACTCAGTTATCGCTTACTCACACAGTTGACAAGAGGTTTGTATTGGCCATGGAGTATAATTCTAGTATTAAGCATTTTCATATAACAAGATGATACAGATTTATTTATTATTCAATATCTTGAGACAGGACCCTGATCAAGACTCACAGGCGTCTTTGTTCAAAACAGCTTGACCATTGTCGCAATTAGTAAACGTGATGTTGTCCATAGATGCTCCAGTTTCCAGAATGCAGCCCATTCCATTGCCTCAGTCTTTTTAATTTAATAACAGTAGATACAATTTGAGATGCAATTTATTATATTTTATCTGCAGATTCAGGAAATATTGATATTATCCGAAATCATCATGTATAGTTATTTTCTTCTTTTTAAATGTCAATAATATGGCAATACCCTAACAGAAAACAACCGCATGAGACCACATACTTCGATTTTGCATTCAATAATTTACAGGTAATGCAAAGATGAGCTTACTTAATAATTTCCATATCTCTCACAGAGGTCTTATTATATTTACATGTGTGTTCGTCTTACCTGGAGCGAAGTCTAAATATATACCCATCTAACTTGATTATAGGGAAAACCACTTTCATCATTTTAGTATTACGAAGTCCCGCGTGTACCGACAAATGAATATAAATTACGAGCTATATATCGTCATTCAAATAAATGAAATTACATTGTTGAGAAAATTGTTTGGAAAATGGTTCTTTCTCGTGATTTTTTAATTGCTATGGCTTTGATTCCATTATATGATGTGATTAAAATAACTGAACTTCAATAAAATTGGCTCACATTTGCAGTATGTAAGTAAAAATACATTCCTGAAATAAAATTTGAAAAAAGTTGTTCGGTTACGATTTTATGAGCAAAACAAATTTGAAGAGCGCCCTCGAAAATGCTTATTTATGCTAATTAATTATTTTTTGCTAAATTGTTTTGCCACCAGGTGAAAGGTATGGTAAAGTTAGACAAATACATTCAAGGGCGGGGAAAAATAACTTCGCGTTCCAGCTCAAGTATCCAAATATTCAATATAATAAACATATATTATTATATAAATATAATAACTTCGCGATCCAAATGTTGGATCCATATGGACCCCCTTTGACCACTTAAGTGTTAAGATAAGATGGACAAAAACATTCCATCACGATTTTAAACCATTAGATCATGGAAGATTAGCTACTGAGAAATGATTGGCTGGTTAATATAAAAATCTCAATAAATCGAATAATACAGAATAAAGCATTTTAGTATAATCATCGTATCGAATAATACAATTGTACACAAATATTTACTGCATTGCTTTAGGGAACGTACATTCCGCTTTGCAGTCAACAAAAAACAATAAAAAATATTTCACGCTTGCTTGTAAATTCAATATTTTTAATAATTATGTTGCCAAGACAATAGGAGCAATTTTAAGAAACGTACAAAAGGACCTTTGCAATATCAGATTCATGTATAGTTTAACTTGTCAACTCCGTTACTTTTATGTCTGAAAAATTGACAATAATAAATGCAATTTACCTTTAAAATGATGACATAATAAGAATATATACTTCCCCATTTTTCCCAATCAAAATATTCATCTTGTTAAGTTGCTGATTATCATATTATACCTATCAAAATGTTGCTCATGAAAAGTACTGAAGTCACTGACCAGGGAAAGTTCAACAACCCTGAAGTGGTTTATTAATGCTGTTACTCTAAATACTAGATTATTTCAGTGCATTAGTTTATTACTTGGTACAGCATATCCGCATTACATAAACACATATTTTCAAAACTGAAATTGTTGTTCTTGTTAAGAAGCTACTTAGGATTGCCTCATAACAAGTCGTCATTACACTTTTTGATCTTGAGGGATTTTTACGTTGTATACATTTACATTAAGCTTTCTTCTACTACCATAGAAAAAGTGAAATATACTTTAAAAAAATAACACTGTCTTAATATTAAAAATAGTATTCTTTAATAAATGCAAAAAGTTGCATTGAAAATCTTTATTCTAGACTTCAAGGAAGGCTAGGCATACAGGGCTGGGTGTCGATGTAGCTAAGTCTTGAGAAACATAGTGCAATTCATAATTAAGAGCTATACACATCTAGCCTCACTTTCGTCAAAGTCTGTGACAAAATCAGTGAATGAATAGCTGATGTATTGTCAGCCGCTCGAAATAGCCGCTGCCATTTAAGATGATAATACACAGGGGACAATGTATAGTATTAAAATGTTCTTATGATATACTTCTTATGGGAGAAAAGGCATATAGTATGTACACGGATACCCTTAGAGACATGAAAAGGATGAGTTGGAAAATGACAACATCGTCTTTTTATGCTATAGTGACCTTTGTATCGTTATGGAGTTGTCAATATCTCTAATAACATGAAGTGATTACTTTAACATCTCTGATTTTGGTTATTTTGTAAGACTCAACATTAATCATCCAAATTAAGTCAACCATTGCAGAATTCAAGTAAAAGTATTTTAAATATAATATTAATAATAAGGTATATATATACATGATTTCCCTAGTGAACGTCGTTATTCAATAATGTGGTAAATCCGTGAATACCCATGACATTTGTTTATAATTTACAGTAACTTTAAATAATAACTATACTTCTACAAAATGAAAAATAAAATAAAAGACACTATGAATTCAAGACTTGAAATGTGAAATATTCACTTTTCCTGTATCACTGAATCAAAGTCCATTATACCTGCATACCTCCTTCCTGATTAGTTCATGAGACAGCATCCCTCGGGAAATCTGAGCATGAGACAGACATTGAAGAAGAACCCGGATATTAATAACAAAGGAATCACCTTGAATGGGTTCCTTTCCTTGAGGCTCAACACTCTTCATGTCATGACAGTTCCTAAATAAATGAAAAGTTAGTGACAAAGTTCTTGACAGCCGAAATGGCGGCCTTGTGCAAATGATATAAGTCATATTCTGTATGGTAAAGTATTCTTATAAGTACTCTTATATTCTAAAAAGCATCTTTATATTCTAATGAGGTAATTTATAGCTTGTGATGAATTTTGGTCTAAAATCGTGTGGACGTATACTTCTAGTTTTTCCAAGCCAAATGTATGCCGACAATTTTGCAATCACGGCATTTCTATTTCAGGTAATTGATACGAGCGTACTTTCAAAAGAGGATGGCTAACTAGCGGCGATAATGCACAGTGGCAGACAGTCATGTTTGATCCTAAAATTGAAATCATTCATAATTGAGTTATCGCCGAGTATACGAGACAGAAATAATTACTGTGATGTATTATTCACTTCAGATCATTTTAATCTAGGTTACCAGAGTTGTAACTATAAATATCACTCATACAATGCCGGGTCTAAGTATAGAGGTCTTAATGTGATTGAGTTTGAGCAATGTTTCCGAGACAATCATGACAATATATATGTCAAGCTTAATCTAATCTATTAAGTTGAGAGGGATAGCTTTCAACAGACTTTTAGGAAGCACGAACCAAATCATAGACACCAGTTTGGCAGGACAATAAAGACAACTTTTGATATGGTTTGCCTTTAAACGTTCCATATGACATTTTGATTTCGAGATTTGTGTCATCAACAGGTATATTGACTTTCATACACGTTTTGAGCCAAAACTTAACTCGTAAAAAGTTTTAACAATACAATAATGAAAAAATTCAAATGGAAAAAAACCCGTCTATTAATTTTTTAATGTTATTTTTAAAAAGTTCTAGCTGACTTACAATAAATAAACACATTATGCAGATACGGCCGGCCTTTAGCATTCAATCATTTGTTTATGAATATAGAATATACGGTATGCCACATGTGTGTAGAATTCAATCAACCTTACGCACAGAATTTCATCAGAATTTGACATTACGTTGCCAAGTTTAATTCTAATATATATTTGGAACGTTGTGACAAAGGCAATGACGAGTACCCAAATCAAACCCATTTATACATTGGATAGAAAGGAACTAAGTTGAAGACATTTCACCTTAAGCTTTGAATAAAAAAATCAACGTCTGCAAAAACAAAATACAAGATAAAAATCAACTCTCTATTCAAGTTTTAGAAAGTACACGAACTTTAAACACGATATTCTAGTAGCTATCTTTTTTCGAAATAAGCTACATCCGTAAACAGATTTGACTTTGCAACCAAACATCAGATAATAAAAGTGTCATTTTCAAGCTATAATCTCAACTTTAAAATGAAACTTAAAAGTTAATATTGATTATGGATCCCTTAAGGTACCTATAATAGATATGATGGGTCACTCATGCTCTATTTAAAATACCTCAGTTGTAAAGTATAGGTCTTATAATAAGACTAGTGGTCCACAGGATCATGCCTGTGACAATCAGTAATGCAAAATAATATCTAGTTACATATGAACTCTCACTCAAAAATAACACTGTCTTAATATTAAAAATAGTATTCTTTAATAAATGCAAAAAGTTGCATTGAAAATCTTTATTCTAGACTTCAAGGAAGGCTAG
>JXSR01S051846.1:130259-140602 GCA_000969725.1 Ophiothrix spiculata
CTAGTGGTCCACAGGATCATGCCTGTGACAATCAGTAATGCAAAATAATATCTAGTTACATATGAACTCTCACTCTTTAAGTATTCATTGTAGTTTTTGATATATGATTTTGTTATTTGTAGATTTGGGAAACAGTGATATTATATACTAGTATTCTTTTATTTTAATATGGCAGTGCCTGTAATATATATACCGCACGCGACAAGTTAAAGGCCTGTAGGGAACCTTCATATTTACAGTAAATCATTAGAAAGGGGTAATGCAAAGATGAACTTGTCTAATATTTTTCATGTCTCTCACAAGTAAATCTTAATGCAATTATGTTCGTTTTACCTGGAGCAAAGTCTAAATATATACCCATCTAACTTGATTATAGGGAAACAACTTTCATCTTTTTATTATTCTAATATTCTCGAGTGTACAGACTGGCGAATGTGATTTAAGATCTACCTACGTAAAAATAAATGAAATACGGGAACGTTCGTTGACATCAAATGAAATTACATTTTGCAGAAAAACAGATTGAAAGTTTGATATTTCTTTAAGATTCATAATTGCTGTGGCTTTGATTTTTTATATGATGTGATTTCACGGTTCTTTGATATTTATTGTTTAGCAGTAATGGGTTTCTCTTTTAAGTGAGCATTTGCCATGTATTGTTCTTTAACTTTGTATCTTTCTTATAGGATGAGAAATAAATACTAAATGGTGATTTACAGTGCGCTATGCCTCCCAGATTGGTAAATCCTCGCGGCCTTTGCACACTTTACAGATGTTCGCTGACCACTGTGGCCAGTAAGTACTACCATTCCAAACCAAGCATCATTTCAAGTTCTGCAGCAACCTCTAGAGGCACTGAACCTTAATCAACACACATACGCACCATCCCTGATCAGCGCCTTGAGTTTCGTACGGGCTCGGTTTCCTTATGCCGTTACATTAGCCACTAGATAATTGAAGTGCATTAGAAATAATACTTGGAAACATATTGCATCACAGACCAAGAAATTGTATAAAATCCACTGATAAAAACTCATTTCCTAACTTTATTCTCGTTGCATGAAAACACGTAGCAAGCACATCCTATCATGATGATGAATTACCTGAATGGAATGCACTGGTCTATGCAATTAGCTAAATTAAAACCATCGATTATGTGACAAAATCTGAACTATCAACTTCAGTCAACCAAAAATTTCACTCTTATGATTAATTCATTAATCTTCGTATATGGATTCTGATCACTAACCATTAGACAAGTCAATAAAGTATTCCGAAAAAGAAACTGGTACACTTTGGTTTGGTTCTATACCACTAAAATTATACAGTTATCAGCCCAAAATAATTGCTCATAAAGTAAATGGATATGTTTCCTGTGATATGGGCACAAAATGTCTTCCAAAATCCAAGAATATCCCGCTTATCGGGCAAAGTAAAAATGTTTGGTAAGGCAACTAAATTTACTAATTTTGAAGGCTACGGTGAAACATAGCCAGCGGAAAACGTAGCACATAATACCCCAAGCTAGCCCGTACCAATAACTGCTTTACTCCCTCTTAGTCATGGACGAGCGGGCTTTTAAAACTCAAAAGTACACGCATGGAAGAAGAATATGAATGGATGAGAGCCTAATGTTGTATTGCAGTGGTCGACAAGAATGGTGGCCATACGAGAACACAGTAAATAACAGTTTGGTTAAAAGAGAACAATCTTTCAAATCAGAGTTATGAACAAAGATTTTAATTTTAAACACCAGTGCAATATTTTCATTTGAAATTATGTGAAGCAACAACATGATTATGTTTATCCAGTGCAATTGATTTTGACGTTTAGTCATCTTGAGTTGATAAAGTTTATTTATTAAAGAGTTTTATCCGAGTTTTATCTGAATCATCTTATATCAGTCAATTCCTAATCAAATAGCGAGCTAAGCGTTATACGGCATAAAATATCGATGCAGCTTGTAATCGATATATCCTGCGGTAGTTACGGGGTATTGAGCAATGGTATGCGCAGCATTGTTATCGCGTTGTGTTCAAAATTGGTAACTTTAGTTGCCTTACCAAAATGTTTTACTTCGCTCTATAAGCGAGATATTTTCGGATTTGGAAAGACTTTTTGTACCCATATCACAGGAAACATATCCATTTACATTACGTGCAATTATTTTGGGCTTGTAACTATATAATTTGAGTAGTATAGAACCAAACCAAAGTGTACCAGTTTCTTTTTCGGAATACTTTACTAAGAGTTTCTGATACTCACTGATATAATTTTCCTCAATGCACTCATTTTTGAATGTTTTGAAAAATCATCATTGATTAGCACATTCGTAATAAACAGATCACGGTGTTTCATGGTATTTGTATAATTTTATACTCTTCTACCCTTTCTTCATATGTTCACTTTCAAAGTTAGAGTAAGGACATTCTTAATATGAGGAATATTTTGGTACCAAAATCTCAGAAAGTTTTAAAAAATGTTGACCCAATCAGACAGGGCTCCTTTAATAAGTAAAAAATACCAGGGTAAGTATTACAACATAATTTAAGATCATTGTTAATCAATGGATACGTTTGACATTTAAGAGTTTATTTACAATGACTTTAAATAACACTTTTGGCTCATTCTCCGATAAAGTGTGCAACTTTGCCGTTTTGGTGTCGCTCATGTTCGTGTTACTTGTTTAACGTTGTTAAGCCTATTACAAATAATTTGAGTGGTCTAGTTGATACATTAGAGTCACATTAGAAACATGTGTGAAGCTAAACATTTTAGCATGCCAGGAAAATAGATAACGATTAATCTGAAAATGCAAAATCGTTACTTTTCCCCATGTCGCCAGCCATACCTTTTATGTTTTAAGTGCCCCCGTTCCTAAAATATTCGGGCATATCAAACGCAATGCACGCTATTTAACAGCCCGTAATAGGTATTGATAATGACATATAAAGTTTAATTATATTAAGTATTTGATATGGCATAAGAGCTTTTTAAAGCATGTCGCCAATATTGCAAACAGATACGAAATAAATTCTAAAATCGATAACAAAGTGTGAAAATGAATTTGTTGATGGACGATTCCGCATTAGGTTTATCAAGTAAACTTCAGTGTTGAATAACATATATGTTATATAGAATTATATATTTACAGTAATGATTTACAAGGATATTAATATCAAAAAAACCCTATGTGACTGTCACGTCGCGACAGATACGAAACGCACATTTTGCTCCATCGATTATGTGACAAAATCTGAACTATCAACTTCAGTCAACCAAAAATTTCACTCTTATGATTAATTCATTAATCTTCGTATATGGATTCTGGTCACTAACCATTAGACAAGTCATTAATTTACTAAGAGTTTCTGATACTCACCGATATATATAATTCTTAATATGAGGAATATTTTGGTACCAAAATCTCAGAAAGTTTTAAAAAATGTTGACCCAGGGTAAGTATTACAACGTAATTTAAGATCATTGTTAATCAATGGATACGTTTGACATTTAAGAGTTTATTTACAATGACTTTAAATAACACTTTTACCAAATGCACTGCGCCAAAACATGAAATCAAAACGACAAGCGGGAGCTTTCAAAATTGGAAGTATGAAACATTCACTTTTCCTGTATCACTGAATCAAAGTCCATTGTAACTCCATACCTTCTTCCTGATTAGTTCATGAACCATCTTCCCTCGGGAAATCTGGGTTTGATGCAGACATCGCAGAAAATCCCGGATGTTGATAACAAAGGAATCACCTTGAATGGTTTCCTTTCCTTGAGACTCAATATTCGTCACTTCATGACATGCCGTATATCTATGAATAATTTGTAACGAAATTCTCAATACCAAAAATGGCGGCCTTTTACAAAGTTATAAACAATATTTTATTTGCAAGTGATATCGAAGTATAAATTTCTCCGCTATCAGTAGAGTAGAGTACAACAGTATCACAGTTTACAAAGGTTTGATATTGATTTAAAAATCACTCTGGGTTGTTTCATTTAATTTCAATACTCTTCGTTGATGTTGACAACCAAAATGGTGATTTCAATGCGTTGGTTTCATTTGAAGTTTTTTCCGGTTGGATTGTGAATATTGTATAAATGACTTCTATATTAATGAAGTTTGCAGTTTGTAATTAATTGAGAGTAAATTAAAAACTGTTTTTTAAACATTAAGTAATTGCGTTTAACAACCATTATAACTTGGTAAGACTTATTATTGTCTACAAAGACCAGAAATACAATTCTTTTTATTATTTCGCATTGGAATTTAAAGCTCCACTTTATTCTTTTTATCGGTATATATGTCAATTTGGTCATTTAATAAGTTTTATATTTCTTTAAAACTTTATTGAATATAGCGCATTGTATTGTAAAGAAAAGTTAATAATTACACAATGCTGTGCGTGTTATTTACACTGGAAGACATTGAAAGATGTAAATTTCTTTTTTTTTTCTCACTCTGCAGGAACGAAACGTTTTAGTGGGGCAAATTTAAAAGAATCCTCTTCTAAAACTACTAAGAGTATACTGGTTTACATGCTTTTGGGGATAATAATCTGCTCTTAACAAGATCGATTTTAGGATATAGATAATCTATATTGAAAGTCTATTACGGCGATATTTCTTACCTGGTTATAAGATACATTGAGTCATGGCCAGCAGTAATATGAATAAGAAAAAATACAGCAGAAGCATTGTTCTGTAAAATAATATATGAGCAGTTTAAAATGTGCAAATGGCATGATGTACAAATCATTTCCATTTTCATTTATACTCATGCATCTAGACTATTTTCTCAAATTTAACAAAGTTAAATGTGTATTTGAGTATCACCTGCTCCAATAGTAAGTTACGAATAACGTTGAATATTTGATTGAAAATTGTAATTAATGTCATTATTAATTTATAACGAAATGCTTTTGGTAAATAAGAATAACATTCATGCATTTCTACACCACTTAAAACAGAGCTCAATGATGACTGCAAACTTCGCTTTGACCTGTAGCGAACGTTACTGGCATAGGTTTTACTGTATCAATCTGAATTTCTATATTCCATAATAAAATATCATCATCGGCCGACTGGAACAGACGATTACAAGCACACATGCATGACGGGGCGCATAGGGCATTTGCTAACTCCCCCCCCCAAAAAAAAAAAAAAAAAAAAATTACGATTTTAGCGCAAATTTCTCTTTTATTAATAGTTTTGACATAATTATATTTTTTATTTTTTTATTTTTGTTCGTTTTCGCATACGGTGCGTATTTATCCATACGTATACAGTGCACTTATTTTGATCCAAAAATGACATCTATTTTAAGTCACAAGAAAAAAGCCTAATTCCATACTTTTTTTAGTTTTCCTTTTCTCTTTCATTTAAAAAAAGAATGAAGTCTCTAGCATCTACGGTTGGGGAGATTAACTCTTTTGAAATCCGACACCAAAAATCCAAGATGGTCGCCAATTAAATATGCAAATGAGGTGATTTGTTTATATATTTTTTTTTTGGTCACCCAAGTATCCTAGCCACCAAATATGAAGTTCATACCATCTTCAATAAAAAACCCCAATTTTTGGTAAAGATCTTCCCTTAAGCATAACCACATATATATCAAGATGATAGAAATTTATTTATACTTCGATAACTTGAGACAGGACCCAGACATAGATTCACAGGTGTCGTTGTTCCAAACAGCTTGACATTTGTTCCAATATTAAGTAATCGTAATCTTGTCCAAAGATGCTCCAGTTTCAAGAATGCAGCCCATTCCCTTGCCTCCATCTTTTTAGCTTACTAGCAGTAGATGCCATTTGAGACGCCAGTTATTATATTTTACCTGCAGATTCAAGAAACAATGATGTTACCCGAAATCGTCGTTAATACTTATTATTATCTTTCTTTTTAAATCTCAATTATGGCAGTATCTTAACAAAAACCGCATGGGACAGATTTGCATTAAATATTTATATTATTTAGGTTATGCAAAGATGAACTTGCTTAATAATTTCCACATCTCTCACAGAAGTCTTATTGTATTTATATGTGTGTTCTTCGTACCTGGAGTAAAATTTTAAATATATATATACCCATCTAACTTGATTATAGGGAAACCACTTTCATCATTTTAGTATTACGAAGTCCCGCGTGTAACGACAAATTAATTTAAACTAAGAGCTATATATCGTCATACAAATAAATGAAATTACATTTAGAGAGAAAAGAGATTTCTCAGGATGTCTAATTGCTAAAGCTTTTATTCTATTATATATTGTGATTATTATTGAACTTGAGACTACATTGGCTACCTGGTCTATATTGCATGTGGCTTCTTCAGAAGCACATTCTATAGAATGGAGGAAGTTTCCAACAAAATAGAGTACAATGTCCAACGAGTAACACATACACATTCTGTACACGTAGTCACAAAGTCTATTTATTTTATGCTCCTTATCTGATTGAGCACTTTACAATTTTGATTGGTTCGTCTTTACATATTTGGATTATATGATGTGATCATACAGTTCTGTAATATTCAAATTTCTTTTGAAATGGCCTGTTACGTGTAGGAGAATTGTTCCTTAATATTGTATCTAGAGGGTTGTGATATATTTCTCGTAACCATTTAAAGCAGTGACCAATGACACACCCTACTTTTAAACTTTCAAGTTGAAAACGTAAAACAAACTTAAGTTATCTTATTGAATGTCCATGGACAAACATTTTCAATCACCGTTTTATACCATTTTTTAGGTCAATGGAGATTAGCTAATGAGGAATGATTAAAGGATTAATATAAATGTCAATAAACCTAATCAAACAATACAGAATAAAACATGTACGTATTAGTAAATGTAACGAATAAAACCATATTGTCCAAATATATTTGCTGATATGTTGTGGTGATATTAGAGTTGGTATAAACATTGACCTCCCCCTTTGCTGTCAATTATTAAATATTATTTTACGCTTGCTTGTTTATTCAATATTTTTAATCATTATGTTGCAAAGACAACAAGGGAAAGCTTAAAAACTCAAAATAGAACCTATGCAAAATTGGCAATCATAAATTGAATTTACCTTTTAAATGACGACATAATAAGAATGTGTACTTTCCCATTTTTCCAAATCAAATCCATCATCTTTTTAAGTTGTTGATTATTATTAGATACCTATCAAATATGTTTGCTCAAGAACGTGTTTAAGTCACTGACCATGAGAAGTTCAACAACCCTGAAATGGTTAATAAATGCTGTTACTCTAAATACTAGATTATTTCAGTGCATTAGTTTATTACTTGCCACAATATATCTGCATTACAGAAATACATATTTTTCAAACAAGAAAAAATACAATGCGCTACAAGGGAAGGTCTTTTCACAGGCATTATTGGCTCTCCGGTCTTTTCCCCCCATAAATTGCCTTTTGCATGTTTTGGTCTTATTTTTGTATGTATTTTTATGCAAATAAAGAATATGTAAGCTAAGAATTGCCTCAAAACAAGTCAACGTTACACTTCTTAATCTTGGGAATTTTTACGTTGCATACATTTACATTAAGCAGTCTTCTACTGCCATGGAAAAATGTGAAATAATACAGTGTCCTAATATTAAAGATATTATTCTTTAATAAATGTAAAATATTACATTAAAAATCTTTATTCTAGAATTCAAGGAAGGCCAGGCATACAGGAACTGGGTGTCGATGTAGCTTTGTCTTGACACACAATTCATAAGAGCTACCTACATCTTGTTATACTTTTATCAACGTATGTGACAAAATCAGTGAATGGAAAAGCTGGTGTTTTATCAGCCGCCCGAAACAGTCGCTGCCATTTAAGATGATAATACACAAGGAACATTATATAGTATTAAAATGTTCTAATGATATAATTCTCATGGGAGAAAAAGCATACAATATGTACATGGACATCCTTAGAAGCATGAAAAAGGATGAGTTGGAAAAAGACAACATTATCTTTTTATGCTATAATGACCTTTTTATTGCTAATGGAGTTGCCAATATCTGTAATAACATGACGTAATTACTTTAACATCTCTGATTATGGTTATGTTAAAAGACTCTGCATTAATCATACAAATGAACCAACCATTGCAGAATTAAAGTAAAAGTATTTCAAATATCATATAAATAATAAGGTATTCTAATATTACATGATTTCACAAGTGAACGTAATTATTCAAAAATTTAGTAATTCCGTGAATACCTATGACATTTGTTTATAATTTAATACAGTATCTTTTTTTTAAATGCACTTTTATAAAATGAAAAAATAAAATAAAAGACATCAGATGTAAGAATTCAACACATAAATGTGAAATATTCACTTTTCCTGTATCACTGAATCAAAGTCCATTATACATGCATACGTCTTCCTGATAAGTTCATGAACCATCCTCCCTCGGGAAATCTGAGCATGAGACAGACATTGAAGAAGAACCCGGAGTTTTATAACAAAGGTATCACCTCAAGTAAAAGTATTTTAAATATAATATCAATAATAAGATTTTCTAATATTACATGATTTCACTAATGAACGTCATTATTCAAAGATGTGGTAAATCCTTGAATACCATTTGTTTATAATTTTAACAAACGTAAGAATTCACTTTTCCTGTATCACTGAATCAAAGTCTATTATACCTGCATACCTCCTTCCTGATTAGTTCATGAACCATCGTCCTCGAGAAATCTGAGCATGAGACAGACATTGAAGAAGAACCCGGATGTTGATAACAAAGAAATCACCTTGAATGGGTTCCTTTCCTTGAGGCTCAACACTCTTCATTTTATGACAGTTCGTAAATAAATGAAAAGTTAGTGACAAAGTTCTTGACAGCTAAAATTGCGGCCTTGTGCAAAGTTATCATATAAGTCATATTCTGCATGGTAAAGTATTCTTATAAGTACTCTTATATTCTAATAAGCATTCGTACATTCTAATGAGGTAATTCATAACTTAAACAAAATCTCCTCCTATCACAAGGGACATTGTATAGTATTAAAATGTTCTAATGATATACTTCTCATGGGAGAAAAAGCATACAATATGTACATAGACATCCTTAGAAGCATGAAAAAGGATGAGTTGGAAAAAGACAACATTATCTTTGTATGCTATAATGACCTTCGTATCGCTAATGGAGTTGGCAATATCTGTAATAACATGAAGTGATTACTTCAACATCTCTGATTATAGTTATGATGAAAGACTTAAGATTAATCATACAAATGAAATCAACCAAGTACTTTAAATATAATATCAATAATAAGATATTTTAATATTACATGATATCACTAGTGAACGTCATTATTCAAAAATGTGGTAAATCCGTAAATACCCATGACATTTGTTTATAATTTACAGCAACTTTAAAAAATGTGCACAATTACAAAATGAAAAATAAAATACAAGACATCATGAATTCAAGACTGAAAATGTGATATATTCACTTTTCCTGTATCACTGAATCAAAGTCCATTATACATGCATGTACCTCCTTCCTGATTAGTTCATGAACCATCCTCCTTCGGGAAATCTGAGCATGAGACAGACATTGAAGAAGAACCCGGAGCTTTATAACAAAGATCACCTTGAATGGGTTTCTTTCCTCAACACTCTTAATGTCATGACAGTTTGTAAATAAATGAAAAATTAGTCACAAAGTTCTTGACAGCCAAAATGGCGGCCTTGTGCAAAGTAATGATATAAGTCATATTCTGTATGGTAAAGTATTCTTATAAGTATAGTACTCTTTTAACTTGTGATGAATTTTGGTCTCAAATCGTGCGAACGTGTACTTTTTGTATTTCCAAGCCAAATGTATGCCGACAATTTTGTTATCACGGAATTAGTCTTTCCGGTAATTGATACGAGTGTATTTCGACTTTCTACAGCTTGAATTTAAAGGTCTTGCAAACTTAAACAAACAATTATATCATGATTATGATAATAAACCTTAATATATATGTACTTTCAGGATGCATCCTTTCTTCTTTCGATAAGACTACATACATTATGCTAGGTAGGTAACCATTTATCTGGCAAAAATGAACCGCCTTCCATCAGAGGTCTTTCATAACGATAACTTCCAAGCTGGAAATTTTGTTGTAAAAGGAATCCAACAGGAAATTTATAACCAAGTATCTGCTAACCATAAAAAGTGGTGGTATTATAGGCATCACAATAAATATTTCTGCATGGGGAAGATAATAATAATAATAATAATAACACAATTCTTATTAAGCGCAAACCACATCAGAAGACATCTCAATGCGCTGTACATTATTATTACGCTGTTATT
>JXSR01S051846.1:141552-152999 GCA_000969725.1 Ophiothrix spiculata
ATTATTAATGGTCGAACATTGATGCTAGCCAGATGGAATCACTACATTTGGTGAATATACTGATATGTTCGTGAGCAAAGCTCTTGATATCGGTCGACGATATGAAAGGATTTATGTTACATTTGAATGCATCAACGACATTCAATTAACACTAGTACTAGAATTAAACCCACAAAGGCTTCCATCCATTTCTTCGAGTATAAAAAAACGTTGATGTTCCCCTTCCAGAGAAATTGACCAACTTTCTCTCACTGGGAGACAATAAAGCAAATTTGGCAGATTTCCGACCATCATAGCTGCTGGATGATTTACTGCTATTACAGTGGTTGAATTTTCAGATCAAAGTGTTGAAATCTCACACATACAAGCTAAACATATAGATGGATACAAGACTTACACTTATTCAAAACACACATCCACCTGCTAACAGATATTGGAACAGGTGACATCACCAACAAATAGAGCAATAGCTCAAAGAAATTTATAATGTTGTCTGTATAAGATTCCAGACAAAGTGTGAGTTATAGTACTTTTCTGTAAAGGATGTCCTCAACAGACTGTACCACCTACACCAGACGCAGTAAGACTTCACATAAGGCATGCACATTACGAAGCCTTGGAAGCAAGCACTTGAGGGAAATCAAAATATCCAAGTAAAAGACATGGGATGGACATTTATCGATGGTAACTTAATCTGAAAATTAATTACATTGTCTCCACTACCCGAGGCATGTCATGATATAATAACATGTGTGTGTATCAAAGGCTGTGCAAGTGCTAGATGTAGCTGTAGAAAAGCTCAACTATCTTGCATTGGAGGATGTGCATGTGCTTTCAGTGGAAAAGAATGTAGAAACAAGAAAGACTGAAAACACATTTGATGATAAGCTAAGCCAGTTTTATGAACATAAGGCCCGAGCATAAAGTTACAAAATTTTAATGACACACAAATAAATAGGTAGGCCTAGGGCTTTCCAAAAGAACGGACTCCTACTACAGGTTTCCACACAGCCCCCAGTTCCTCAGGTCTTAAACAGGAAGCCCTGTATCCTCTTAAGTATGTTGATGTAATTCTTTCTTTCTTTCTTCCTTTAATTCTTTACCATGCTTGGGTTGCCAAAGGGGCACTTGAAGAAAACTGCCTCGTCTTCTCTTCTGGCACAGTGCCCTACAAATCTCATTCTTCTCAATCTTAGTCTCTGACATTGGCATCATGCTCCCATAAAGTTCATTGTTGGTGTGATATTGCCAGGATACGGTAAGTGCTTTCCTTATCAGGTGTTTGTAGCAACCATCGAGTTATCTTTCATCTCCGTATGCCAGACAGATTCCATAGTGGTAGTAAATAACTTTATTTTCAAGTTTCTTTGAAGTTTGCTTTCCACTGTGCCTCTCTAACATTGAAGTCCTGCTCACTGTTTGCAATCCAGGTACCTAGGTATTTGTTAAGGACAATTTTGAGATCACTGCCATCCATTTTGTTAATTGATGTTGCTACCTCTTTGTACAGCATTGCCTTTATTTTCTTGGCAGAACAACTATGTGCAGCAGCTTCCCCCAGATGTAGAAGTTTCTCTGCATCTCGTAGATTATATCAGTAATATCATCCGCATAGTCAAGATCTGTAATAGTCTGCGGGCCCTATTCTCCTACTTTATCTTGCAACAAGTGTGAAGCCTAGTCTCTCCTCGTTACCTTCAAGTGCAACAGGTTAGTTAGGAAACTAAATTAACTAAATGGAGAGGCTGCATGCAACACATTTGGCAGAAAACAGCAACATCAATCCTTTGCATAATCAGCAAGCGCTTGTTATGTTATCAGTCTGGTGTCTTTTGTTTCGTACGTTGTACCAGTGGCGTAGCCAGGCCTTTCTCCAGGGGTGGGCAAATCACCCAAGATTTCTCCAATTGATTTTATCGAGCGACTTTACAGGGGTTCCAAGGGGCCGACTCGGCAGGGTTTTTCAAGAAAAACCGCCAAATATTGTGCTTTTCAGCTTTAATTGTCGTAATTTTATGGAAAAACGGCAATTTCCTGCCCCCTTTATTTTTCTCCCAGGTCTTCAAAATGTCTCCAAAAAATTTCCGAGGTGGGCATTTCGCCCACCTTGCCCATCCCTGGCTACGCCACTGCGTTGTACGCTTGTTTGGTAAATTTGATGTTGTTGTGCTTTGATGTAGACTCTTTATTAAAGGATTTATATCTGTGTTATATCAATATGTATACTAAGTTTAAGGTTTAAACATCAAACAAAAGCTAATTAAAAATTAACTTGCACACATGACGTTTATAGTGTTTTAATAGCGCAGCGAAATTTCATTTTTAGTGGTCGAGAAATGCCATGAATCGGTTACCAATACATGTAAAAAATAGTGGCAGCCGTTTTATATATCAATATTCTAATCAACAAACAGTAAAAACCTGGCATTTAACTGGTGAATAAAGATTTGAAATACTATTCAACAGACAAAAACATAGATATTTTGAATTGTAATACTTTCTGTGGTAATTAATGACGTTGACCGATAATTTGTTCAAAATGGCAGCCATTTTGCAAAATTTCAAGGTCAAACATATAAAATATTGTGTAGGTGAACAGTAGTTTTGAAGTCCATCCATAATTATGTGTGCTGTCACTATTTCTAACCTTCCAAGTTGTTTATATGTCATATAATAGTGAAATTCCAGTGAAAATGGCAGCCATTTTTTTTTTGCAATTTTCAAGGTCAAGTCATGGTTGCTGAACTGGTTAAACAGCATTTTTGGATTCAGTACCCCTTCATTATCTAAGAACACTTGTTTAACCACTTTTAACATAAAATGCCTACAGCATGTTATAATTGTGAAAATATGACTTGTCTATGTAGGGAACCTTCATATTTACGGTAAATCATTAGAAAGGGGTAATGCAAAGATGAACTTGTCTAATATTTTTCATGTCTCTCACAAGTAAATCTTAATGCAATTATGTTCGTCGTACCTGGAGCGAAGTCTAAATATATATCCATCTAACTTGATTATAGGGAAACCACTTTCATCTTTTTATTATACTAATATTCTCGAGTGTACAGACTGGCGAATGTGACTTAAGATCTACCTCCGTAAAAATAAATGAAATACGGGAACGTTCGTTGACATCAAATGAAATTACATTTTGCAGAAAAACAGATTGAAAGTTTGATAGTTCTTTTAGATTGATAATTGCTGTGGCTTTGATTCTTTTATATGATGTGATTTCACGGTTCTTTAATATTTATTGTTTAGCAGTAATGGGTTTCTCTTTTAAGAGGGCCTCACCATGTATTGTTCTTTAACTTTTTCTTTCTTTTAGGATGAGAAATAAATACTAAATAATGGTGATTTACAGTGCGCTATGCCTCCCAGATTTGTAATTCCACGCAGCCTTTGCACACTTTACAGATGTTCGCTGACCACTGTTGCCCAAGTAAGCTCCGTTCCACATAAAACATAATTTCAAGTTCTGTGGCAACCTTTGGGGGCGCTGAACCTTAATCAGTCCACATATACGCACCATCTCTGATCAGCGCCTCGAGTTTCGTATGGGTTTATTA
The DNA here is from genome assembly GCA_000969725.1 of Ophiothrix spiculata. Taxonomy (NCBI): domain Eukaryota; kingdom Metazoa; phylum Echinodermata; class Ophiuroidea; order Amphilepidida; family Ophiotrichidae; genus Ophiothrix; species Ophiothrix spiculata. The sequence goes on from JXSR01S051846.1 coordinate 145,125, forward strand.
GCAATTAGTTCCCTGTCCAAGGGAATTTCAAGCACGATGCATCGATCCTTGTGCCCGCGTATTTTTATCGCGCGACGGTGGATTTAACCACCCGAGCGTGAATCAAATACGCGGACGCATCGGATGAAGAGTTGTTGATTAGCGATGAACAACTCTCTGAAGCATGCTTGAATACCTTTCAACAACGAAAATCTTCGTAAAAACGTTTGAATTAAAATTCTAAATGTTTCCAATTTAACAAATAGGCCTACTCATCGTCATAAAAATATTAAGCAGAATCTGAAGCAAAATGCTAATTTGCGAATTTATGTTTGTTACTTTGCGGTTTTCAATCTTGTTTGACGTGCTAATATAAATATCAACTGTGGATTTATCGAATAAATAAATAAATATTGAAAATGTAACTTGTAAATACCGTATACAATTTAAGATTTAAACTTACGAAACATAATCTACGTACATGAACCAAATAATTTGTTTTATTATGACGTATAATAAAATTGTCTTTAAAAGTGTGCTATAATAAAACATGTCAACCCATTAAAATGTAATCATAAAATAGATAAAAATGAGGAAAAAAGTGGAAAGTCACGTTAGATATTAAATTATAATTTAAAAAAAAGCTACTTAAGTGAAAATTGGGTAAATTCAATTTGCGCGTGTTGATGGAAATTATCATGTCTTCTTTTTTATTATTGGATAAAGTTGTTGCTTGTCATTAAATACCTGGCACATACGTTGGTCCATAAAATTTCTGAAATCAATTACCATGATCATTTCAGCCACCCTTAAGTGGTTGTTAAAATGCCGATACAATAGCCACTAGATATTTGAAGTGCATTAGAAATATTACTTGGCAACATATGCATTACAGACCAAGAAATTGTATACAAATCCACTGATAAAAATCTAGTTTCTAGTTCTCAAAACGACCCATTTCCTAACTTTATTCACCTTGCATGAAAACACATAACAAGTACATATAATACTATCATGATGAATTACCTGTATGGAATGTACTGATCTATGCAATTAGCTTAATTAAAACCATCGATTATGTGACAAAATCTGAACTATCTACTTCAGTCATCCAAAAATTTCACTCTTATGATTAATTCATTAATCTTCGTATATGGATTCTGGTCACTAACCGTTTGACAAGCCAATACTAAGAGTTTCCGATACTCACTGATATCATTTTCCTCAATGCACTCTTTTTTGAATGTTTTGAAAAATCAGCATTGATTTGCTCATTTGTAATAAATAGATCACGGTGTTTCATGGAATTTGTAAAATTTTACACTCTTCTACCCTTCCTTCATATTTTCACTTTCAAAGTTAGAGTAATGAAATTCTTAAAATGTTTTCATTTTAATTCTCTAACAATTAAAAAACAAAAGCACATATATATGTATATTTACCTGCCGTATTTTACACATCATTTGTACGGGTCTTATTGAAAGTTAAGCGCCTTCAAGTTCAGTTTAAAATTTATTTTCCCATAAAATACATACTATATACACAAAAATATTTGTATTCACAGTAATCTCAGGAACCTACTCTGTCCCGGAGATAACAATTACATTTGTCAAAGCAGACTCCTTAATTTCAGTAAAAATGACACCTTAATGAAGTCTATATTCTAGACTCCGGCTTGATTCAAACATGCTATGCTCTCTTGGGTGTCATCTAAGCAACTTTGATCTTAGGTACATTTTTTTTTCGATATGTATACATGAATTTGTATCTTACTTACATTGTAAGCTGATTACGGTGGAGGAAGCGAATAATCAATAAGTCCAGAGATTACTTTCCCCTTACCAAAGCAATAACAAATGATATTTAAGTTTCGTATTACTGTTGTTTTTAAATGTAAAGGTACATTAACCTTTTACATTCTACATTTTACATGCCTGTCTAGATACCACCACACAAGTACTCACCAGATTTACAATTTACAGTTTGTATCTCACTATTTCCTCAAATTTTCTCATCACTTATATTGATTCACACGAATCTAGTTAAATCTTCTACGAAATAACTTGACATTTTTGCAACTTTATATATCATTGCTTAGATAATCCCAGAAGAGTGAACCTGTTGCTTCGACGAAACCAAACACTTTTTCATTTTATCGCGTTCGTAATTTGCTTTTTAGAGTGATACTTATGAATTTTGCATTGTTTAGTAAAAATGTTTCCTAATATTTTGGACAATAAGTAAAATATGTTTGTACAACAAGATCTCTAGCTCAACAAGATCCATAGCGTACCCCAACCAACTTCCATTATAAACTATATAACCGGTAAAACAATACTTTAGTCAATTATCAATAAGATTTAAGGAAAATTGTGATTTTGAAAAATATAAGAATACAATGAACAGCCAAATTTTCAAATTTTAGTTTTCACTGTCATATGAAAGATCAACACTTTTAAAAGATGCTTTAATTTCAAATTTGAGTCAAATCACTTTTAAAAGATACTCTAATTTCAAATTTGAGTCAAATCGGAACAACTGTTATGATTTTATGAGCAATTTTATATGAGGATTTTTTGGGTACCAAAATCTCAGAAAGTTTGAAAAAATGTTGACCCAATCGGACAAAGCTCTTTTAAAAATAAGTGATAAATACCAAAGTAAGTACTACAACATAATTTAAGATCATTGTTAATCAATGGATAAATGGATACCTTTGACATTTAAGTGTTTATTTACAATGACTTTAAATAACACTTTTGCACTGCACCAAAACATGAAAGCAAGACGACAGACGGGAGCTTTGAAGATGGGAAGTATGAAACATTCACTTTTCCTGTACCACTGAATCAAAGTCCATTGTAACTCCATGCCTCCTTCCTGATTAGTTCATGAACCATCTTCCCTGGGGAAATCTGGGTTTGATATACGCTGGTACCCTCGATGTGGGCGCTTCACTATATGGTTCAGACTGCCCATCACCGCAGGTATTGGCTGATCAAAATTAGTCAGAATTTTGACCAGTAGAATTACACAACTTGACAGCTCACTCGCCCTATCAAATTACACGGCAAACGTTCGTGATTGGAAGGCTTTGGTGAAGAGGTTGACAAAATGGCGATGTTTACATGCGCGACCTCTGCATGGCGCCCCGCGTTTACCAACGCCTTACAAGCATTCACGCAATTACCAATGCGTCGCGCATGTTGTGTGTTTGACGCGGAAAACAAATGCCTTCAGGGCACGGGCCAATCAAGTGCTTAGATTCATTAGCGGATACCTGCGTCTTATGTCAGTGTGGAGTTGTTGAAGACATAAGAGGCAGGGGACCAGCGTAGGTTTGATACAGACATCTTAGAAACTCCCGGATGTTGATAACAAAGGAATCACCTTGAATGGCTTCCTTTCCTTGAGACTCAATATTCGTCACTTCATGACATGCAGTAAATCTATGAATAATTTGTAACGAAATTCTCAATAGCAAAAATGGCGGCCTTTTACAAAGTTATAAACAATATTTTATTTGCAAGTGATATTGAAGTATACATTTCTCCACTATCACTAGAGTAGAATATAACAGTATCAAAATTTTACATGCAGATATTGATTTAAAAATCACTCTGAGACGTTTCATTTAATTTTAATACTCATCGCTTTAATATGTACTAAATTAATGAACATTTTGTATTGATGATGTTGACAGCCAAAATTGTGGTTTTAATGCGTTGGTTTCATTTGAACTTTTTTCTGTTAGTTGGTGAATATTATATAAATGACTTCTATATTAATTAAGTTTACAGTGTGTAATTAATTGAGAGTAAATTAAATACTGTTTTTAAACAATACGTTATTGCAATTAAAAGCCATTATAATTTGGTAAGAATAAACATTATCTACAAAGACCAGAAATAACCATTTTGTTTATTTCGCCATGGAATTTAAAGCCCCACATATATATTTTAATTTGGTCATTTAATAAGTTTCAAATTTCTTTAAAACTTTATTGATTATAACGCATTTTATTGTTAAGAAAAGTCAATAATTACACAGATGCAATGTACTAATCTTTAGAAACGTATTATTTTAACACTGAAAGATTTAAAGGTGTTTTTTTTTTACTCTACAGGAAAGAAACGTTTTAGAGTGGGCAAACTTGAAACATTTCGCTTCTAAAACTACTATGAGTATGCTGGTTTACATGCTTAATATGGGGATAATAATATGCTCTTTACCAAATTTTAGGATATAGATAATCTATATTGAAAGTCTATAATAGCGATATTTCTTACCTGATTGATTGTAAGATACATGTCATGGCCAGTAGTAATATGAATAAGAAAGAAAAAAAAAGGAGTTAACTTTTCACTTTGTCAAAACCAATACAATTAGTTTAGGGTCTTCCAAGAGGTCCAATTTGTGAAAATCCGACCCCCCCCCCCCCCCCTTGAATAAATCCTGGCTACGGGTCTGATTATCCGAAATCATTATTATAGTCATCTGAAAAAACCCTTTTCATTCTAGGCGGGACCAAATCGCACTGTGCGTGAACAACAAACCAATCAAATCGATCATCAAGTCACACATCAACAGAACAGACAAATCACGCGAGCTCACGAGTATCGCGTGAGTTGCGTTTGAACTTTAAACTCAGCGCAAAAGACGCGTTAATAGTTATCATCTTCTTTTAAAATCTCAATAATATGGCAGTACCCTGACAAAAACTCGCATGGGACAACATACTTCGGTTTTGCATTCAATAATTTACAGGTAATGCAAAATGAGCTTGCTTAATAATTTCCATATCTCTCACAGAGGTCTTATTATATTTACATGTGTGTTCGTCTTACCCTGAGCAAAGTCTAAATATATACCCATCTAACTTGAGTACAGGGAAACCACTTTCGTCATTTTAGTATTACGAAATCCCATGTGTAGCGACAAATGAATATAAATTAAGAGCTCTATATCGTCATACAAATAAATGAAATTACATTTTGTGAGAAAAGAGATGTTTCAAGATTTCTAATTGCTACAGCTTTGATTCTATTATATGATGTGATTAAGATAATTGAACTTGAGACTACATTGGCTACTGGCCTGTTTAGTACGAGCCACTAAGGCTCCTGCTCTTCAGAACCACATTATATAGAATGGAGGAAGTTTCCAACAAAATAAAGTACAATGTCCAACGAGTAACACATACAAATTCTGTAGTCACAAGGTCAATTTATTTTATGCTCCTTATTTGGTAGAGCACTTTACTTTTTGATGGGTTCATCTCTACATATTTTGATTATATGATGTGATCATACAGTTCTGTAATAACCAAATACTAACAGTAGCTAGTTTCTTTTGAAATGGCCTTTTATGTATAGGGGAATTGTTCCTTAATATTGTATCTTGAAGGTTGTGATATATTTCTCGTAACCAGTTAAAGTAGTGACCTATGCAATAGACACACCCTACTTTTAAACTGTCAAGTTATCTTAAAAGTCAAGTTATCTTATTGAGAGTCGATGGCCACAAATTTCCAATCACCGTTTTATACCATTTTATAGGTCATGGGAGATTAGCTAATGGTCTCATTTTTTAAGTTGGGACCCAATAAAAGGTGGTTTTGTTACATTTCTATCTAAAATATATATTCTTTTTAGTACATTTTCACTATGGGAACCAAAATGAGCTTGATTTGAGGCTCAATTGAAAGCTTGATTAATGGTCTTTCATTTCCAGAAGAATGAAAAAATAAATAATTTCATCAGTAATAGCTACGGTTCGATAAACATAATTAGCCAGGGGTGGTGGCGGAGGTAGAGGAGGAGGAGGTAGAGGAGGAATTGGTATCAAAGAGGAGGTAGAGGAGGATTTGAGGGCAAAGAAGTGGTACAAGAGGATGTTTTAGTTCAAGAAGGTGATTGAGGAAATGGTAATGAGGTCGTCGGACATGGGGAAAGTAGAAATTAATTATATCAATTGTTGACAAGAGGAGGATTTGAAAACGAGGAGGTGGTAGAGAAGGATTAATGTGTTATAAAATTCAATTTTGTCTAACAGAGGATTGAATATAAGAGAGGGATCGCTTTAGTTTTGGTAAAAGCCAGGAAATTATGTTCTGTATAGTGTGAAATTGATGATACATCAAAACAAATTATACTGCCTTATCAAGGCAAAAGAAAACCTTGCCCAGTATATTGATTGTTTTGAAGGCAACATTATTGTTGTAGGGAAATTATACTTCCTTTGACTCTGGGAGTGAAACATGGACTGTATTAATGTGTTTATTTCTTTGTACCAATCAATTTTAATGATTAGCCATGGATGTGCCATTTAGAAAAAGTTGCATATTTTGGTCACGCAATAATATAGTCTTGAGATTCATATAGTAGGCCTCTGATTTTCAAACCTGTATACAGGTGCAAGCATTTATTAAAATAGCTGTAATTTGCTGTATTTGTGGCAAGTCATTTTCAAGGACTGACAATCTAAAGAGACATTTGAAAGTCCATTCACAAGACCGCTGTTCAATAAGTGCTCTGTCTGTGGAAACGAGTATCATAGGCAGTTCAACTTGGAGAATACAGTACACAAGACAAATCCTAAATTTTTGGAGCACAGAAATATACTCTTACAAGGCATACTAACAGCCAACATTATGATCAATCTCACAAATGCAACGATTGTGTGAAATCCTTCCAACTGAAGTTTTCTCCTGTGTTAGGGTGCACGTGCGGAGAGCAATTCGCAAGGTTCGAGATCATTAAGCATGTTAAGCGTCAAAAAGGACTCTAACTATGTTCACGCAAGACCCACTTTTTTGACACCCTGTATGTAATCGCTTTACTCAAAAATTACTCAAATAACAAAGATGAGATCTATTTTTGTTTCATCAGGTTAACCAATGTTAAATATAGTGCTTATTTGTTAAATTTTATGCACATGATACACTTTACTAAATATAAACATTACAATCTGGGAAAAAACCCTAAATTTTTAACATCCTGTATAATGTATGCAATGTTGATGATAAACTTTTTTTCTGGTATGTATGTATGGGCAATAGGCTAAACTCTGTGTTCAACACATTGACTTTTTATATACAAGTCTTATTTTTATCTGGATGTCAAATAATTGACAATCATTTTAATGATATTTTTGTTTGTCCCACCCTGTATAACACTTAGCCACCCTGTACGCTTGACTTGATATTCACATTTTGAAATTGCTGACACAATAAGCTTTCAGGATATATATACTTTTATGCACTTAAGATGCATATTTTTGAAATCCAAAGGGTTTTGTATAAGCAGAGGCTATATTTCACTAAAACACACATGTAACGCGATTGGGTCCCAACTTAAAAAATGCGACCTAATGAGGAATGATTAAAGGGTTAATATAAATGTCAATAAACCTAATCAAACAATACGGAATAAAACATGTAAGTATTAGTAAATGTATCGCATAAAACAATATTGTCCAAAAATATCTGCTGATATGTTGTGGTATTATTAGAGTTCATATAATCATTCCCCTTCCCCTTTGCAGTCAACGAAAAATAATTAAATATTATTTCACGATTCTTTGTTTATTCAATATTTTTGATAATTATGTTGCAAAGACAAAAAGGGAAAGCTTGAAAACTCAAAATAAGACCTTTGCAAAATTGTTTATTCAATATTTTTGATAATTATGTTGCAAAGACAACAAGGGAAAGCTTGAAAACTCAAAATTGGATCTTTGCAAAATTGTTTATTCAATATTTTTGATAATTATGTTGCAAAGACAACAAGGGAAAGCTTGAAAACTCAAAATAGAACCTTTGCAAAATTGTTTATTCAATATTTTTGATAATTATGTTGCAAAGACAACAAGGGAAAGCTTGAAAACTCAAAATAG
>JXSR01S051846.1:159720-170821 GCA_000969725.1 Ophiothrix spiculata
TTTGCAATCGTACATCCAATAACCAAAAGCAAGGTGTCATTTTAAAGCTTAAAATATAATATTTCAGATGAGACCAAAAAATCCTTTTTCATTTTGGGACCCTTAAGGTACCTTTCGATATAATGGGTCACATATTTAACAGTTAGATCATGTTTCATCCAAGATGTGTACATGATCCTAATCATTTTTCCCATTGGCGGACAACAATATTTTTTCTCTCGTAGATGCATAATAAAAAATATCAATTTTGATATTCCGTTGTGTATCATTACTTGTTACTGACAATGGAAGGTTCAACAAACTCTAAAGGCAATTTGTGATTTCAGATTTACTTGCAGGATTTAATATCTATTTTCTTATCGAGATGTGCGAATAAAATATCCTTAATCAAAATGGAATCCACCCGAAATGATAAGGAAATAAGAATTTGCACTTTTGCATTTTCTTCGTATCAAATTTATCTTGTTGTTAGTTTGTTAGATAATGCGTAAGATGTTGATCATAACTAATAACTACCTGTCAAGTATAAATTGCTCAAGTTATTGACCATGGAAAGTTCAACAACCCTGGAAGTGTTAATAAAATGCCGTTACTTTGGACACCTGATACAGTTAGTGCATTAAAAAACATAAATCCGTTACTTTGTGTCACATATCCAAAATTCATGACAACATATTTTAATTTGTAAATGACAGTACTAGAAATGTATGCAACTACAACATTTGACGCTGATGGATAGGCTGCTGATAAACGACTGAATAGATATCCGCGTTTTTGTTTTGTTTTGTTTTACGTAGCACAAACTCAAAAAAGCACATTCACGATGCAATTAAAAAGGAACCATATATATTGCTGTTTTCTGTATATAATTACTTAGGAGTTGAAATTTAAAGATTGTTTCCAAGGTCCGGTTTTAAAACAAAAGCCAATACATGCGAAAATAATTGGCGAATACAATCCGTAACGGCATTTTTGTACAAGTACGAAGTTTATTTTCTTTTCCATCCCCTTTATTTTCTTTATAATTAATTTCTGTTCTCTTTTATTTACTACTTTATATAATTATTTTTTTATACATTTCTATCCGGAAAATGCCAATGCACAGCAGTATAACCATCTTTCCTAGATTCCTTACACATATAACAAACATTCACTCGTCTTATCTAAGCTATCATCACCATGTGTTGTCTTCAAGCTCGGAAAAAATGGATCAATAGAATCAGATATCGTCATGTTAGTGCAAGAAAGTCGTATCTGCAATGGCTGCCCTAAGTTATTGTTATTTTATACTTTGTCACAATAATGTGCAAAATCCATCAACAATTCCCTGTCTTATGTCAGTGGTTCTTTAAATGGTTCTTCAGGTGACACTGTCACCTGAAGAACCATTTCAAGAACCACTGATCCAAGACTGCAGATTATACAGCCGGGTTATACAGAGTAAAATTTATGACATAAGGCAGCTATTGCAGATACGACTTTCTTGCACTCGCATGATGATATGAGGTTATTTCTAACATATTTACTCTACTCGTAAAACATTGACCGAGACAATGGATTCCTTAATCAATATTAATTGCATTAATATATCTAGCAACGACTCGTGGGAGTTAACCAAATAGTCTTACTTTCATTTTCATAGGGAGTACATTGCACATTTTTGGAAGAGTATGTATGTCGACCTTTTTAATTTACACTTCTTTGAATTAAAGCGATTTTTTAAAACGAAGTGAGAGATTCTTGTCTGGGAAAGCATTTTGACGCCTTATAAGCAAGAAGTTAGTTAAAACAAATAATATTACTGTTTTTAATTACTTATTATTCAAATTAATTTCAAATAAATAAACTTTTAAGTTTGGAATCTTAAAAGATTCCAAACTTCACCGATTCCAAACTTCACCATAAAAAGAAATTTAACAGCATTATTTCAGGTGACTTTCTTTGTAATTAAAAACGTAATTTAGGGGTCGAAAACTCAATCGACGGTTGCCTGCCGGTTCTGGGCGGTTCAACCGGATTAAACAATAGACGGCGCCCAGAACCGGCAGACAACCGCCGGTTGAGTTTTGAAGCCGCCCCTTGGTAATTTTTTCGGAATTAAATATGTCGGCGTTAACTGTTAGCACATTTAGTTCCAATACCTCAATAATTTCATGCAATTTGCTTGACCCTCTATAAACGCAATATGCATACAATATAACATAAGCAAATATTTTGACATACAGTTCGGGTTAAAAAATTATATTAACATCGTGACCTATTTTTTAAAATCAACAAATTAAAATTCAAGTGCAACACGGTTTTAATAGAACAATAGGAAATATATTAATTTTCAAAGTCTTGTCAACAAAAAGTGGAATTGCCTTAAGATATACTCCAATTAATGAATAATAAATAGACACATAGTTGATTTAGATGCAAAGTTGTTTTTCTTTAAACAAATTCAAACTACGTATTTTTGTTTCAAGTAGTTTCCTATATTTCGATAATTTTGACCTGCTTTAGGACTCATGTACTACTAGCTTACTGCAATTATCTACGATTATATTGGCAATTAAGCAACATCGTATATTAATGTAAACCGGAGTAATTCAGTTGGATTTTCATTAAGGATCGATATATGAGGTGTATTTTGATTTTCCTTGTTTTAATTTTGCTGTATGGGGATGATCCCTACAGGCCTTTTTGGCCTTTTGATCATATTTTGTTTGTTTATTTATGCTAATTTTAATGTATTTTATGTATGTGATATTTGCAATGACACCAATTAATGATTTCGATTGACTCATTACACATACGAAGCGAGTCAAAAGTCGGCCATAACATATTCAAAACGTGTCTGCTGAGTTTAACAGAATTTGGTTGATTCAGTTCACGTAGTTGAGGTTTTTTTTTCTATGTCGTAAACTAACGTGCTAACTCATGTACAATTAAGTGTAGTGCTGAGTCTGCTTACTACATTACGCCAAGATAGCGGTTCACATCCTCTTTAAAACAGGTCTTCTCTCTCTAAAGCTGTAATTTACTCAGGTAGACGTCTCTAGATGCCAGCTTCTAATGGAACAAGAGAACTCTTTTGGCTGACTAGGTTTAGATTATATTTGAATGGACTTCTTAGATAGCTAAGTCACGGAGTGACGGGGACACAACTATATTTAGTTGTTGAGTTCGGGAAGCAGCTGACAAAGATGTTCTGGGGCCTCTCAATAATACATGCGATGGAACAATGTTAAGGTTCCACTTTTTCAACATGGTTTCCATTTGTTGAATTAGGTGCGAGATGGGGGTCACCCTAGGGAAGGTCAATCATTTCCAGCTCAGTTGCTTCCAGGAAATAAGTCAGTTTGAAACTGAGTCACAAAAATAAACCTTGAGTCAAAAATATGTTCCGTGCACTTTGTACAACAGAGCACAAGAATACAATTATTTACGTCAATGATCTTACTTCAATTGACAATTTATCAAAATGTTTGCTTGCTTTATATAGTTACTGGAGACAAATCGCTATGGTAGATAGAAGACATGCAGTTGTACAGCATATGATTTCCTGAAGATTCATTCATCAACATAAAAAAAAATCATAGGTATTTGTTAAAAACATTCCATTTTGACTTGTTTATTTGTGTTCCACAAATACAAACACGCCTAATATTTGTATGTAGAATATTCTTTTACAGAACTGAATCGATTCGTGTAACTCATTTAATCACTACGCGGACAAAAAATACTTGCTGTAAAAAAAACTAAAATAAATAATTCATTTATGATAACTAGTACTAACATTCATTAGAAATACCGGCAGGTGTTTTTTAAATGTCATGACTAGTATGTCGTTAAACCAATGATAAGATGAAGATATAATGATAAGATAATGATGTAAAGTATCAAAAATGCCTCATCAATAAAGCATTGTCTGGTATATCAAGGTCGGTTTTCTGTCAATGTAGTCCTAATGATCAAGAATGATGATCACAAGCATTTGTTCTATGATATAAACTGGTGAATGCTTGGATGTTTTAGCGATTGAAGCTTAAAGGTTTTGAATAATTAACTAGTATGGAGTGAAGTTATTACGAAAATACAATTTAAATATCCCTGCTTTATACAAGTTAAAAGTACATCTAATGTACTAAATAATTAGCATTTTACCATAAAAAGTATCTCCTGGTATAGACTAAATAGTATTATACAATGCCCTGTAATACTCTGAAGGCTCTCATTTCTAGAGCATATTCCAAACTATTTTAAAGAACACAACTTTAAATTCCAAGAAAATAAGTTTTTTTCTATTGCTATAAAAACAATATTATTTTTCCAGGACTTCTGTTCAAGATAAAGACATTATCAAAGATCATAAAAAAATTAGAAATAAAAATCTGTACTTTCTCATTTTTCATTTTTCTTAAATTATTTTGTAAGTTTCAAATATGCAGTGGACGTTTAGACAAAAAAACTGGACAAATTTGCTCATAGACTAAACACATCAGTCACACGTTACACGTTGGGTTGGACTGAATACGTTTTGGAAAAAAAAAACCAATTGAATTCTGCATGCGATTGTTTCATAAACTTAGTATTAATACTAGATACTTTAGGTTAGTAACTACTCATTTCTATTAAAATCTCAATTTAGAAGTTGGATGGACTTAACATGGTTAGGGAATAAGATCTTCCTTTAAGCTTACCGGCATGAATAAAATGACTGGGAAAAGGGAAAAAAGGGAGCAAGAAAAAAGGATAGGAAGAAGGAAAAGAAAAGTGTTCTACACTGTTAGAACGCGGATTAAAATTTTAATCAACGCAGATTACCTAGTGAACCACTCATTTGTTGGTTACAAAGTTTAACCAATAAGCTTAAAATTTTAATCCCCATTAGCAGAAATTTAATCTTAAATTTGATTTGATGAAAATTCTTGAGATTATATTTATATCAGGACAATTTCATTGCTTTAAGGAGTTCGTTTTACAAAATATGCATTGCGATATCTAGGGTAACTTCAATAAAGCCTGCTCCCAAGCCGTGTGTTACTGAATGATCATGTTCCTTAAATCCAGGCTATTCTTATATTGATACCGCAAATAACTAGGCCACAAGCATGGTTACGCATATATTGCGTGAACAAATTTTGGTTTTTGTAACATCCTTTTGTTGTTACGGTGATCTTAAAGGCACAAACTGATGATGATATCTAGTGTCATCCGCCTTTGCAGTATCTATAAACGAGTTGCCTTAATTACTTAACTTACTCAGCTGATAAAAAATAGCTTATTATTGACTTTTTCAAAGAAGATCAAGCTGATTTTTATTTCAAAATTACCTTTTTGATAATTTTATCTTGTCTTTGGCGCGTATCATATCTCACAAATACAATACAAACTTGACAATAAATATGAAATATATTTTTGTGTTGGTTTCCATCTTAAATAATCCGCCATATCCCAGTATTATGACAACTCCAGGAAGGTGTGTTTCTTCATATTTTTAACTATACATGTAAATCAAGACCACTTTTGTGCATATCCGGGTGACTTAGAGACAATCGGAAACATGAAAGCACATAAACCTCTCAAAATTGGGTCCAAACTCGTGGACAAAAATGCAGATTTAAGGAAATCAAATTGCCAAAGGTTTTTCAATGCATTACCTGCACGCGTGAAATTGTACATGGTTGTTTCTTGGTTATGAATAATTATAACCAGTCACTTTTGTACCCTCTATTCGGAATTTCCACTCTTAATTGGAGAGTTAAGGCGGGTATCTCAGCCCAGGTATCAAGCACAGCCTAAAGTCATTCCTGTACATTAGTAGTCTGATGTAACTTGTTGCCTGTCTATGTGTTACTTCAACAAGAGAAGTCATCGATAGAGTTCATATCTGAAGATCTTACTAAACAAGGCAAGTGTCCAACACCATGATCTTTGATCAAACAAGCTCGCATCAATAAATGAATAAATCAAATCAAGAACATTTTGTGTAATTGCCGCTTGAATTAAACTGGCGATCATGTTAGAAAGCCACTGAGACAAATATCTTGACAAAACACCTTTCCTAGCGATGCTTTGACTAGGCCACAGATCTTTTTCCATTCCGTGTCCCATCAATGAGATAATGTTGTTGTCAGTGCTTAGACTTAGTTTGAATTATACTGCCATCAGAGCCGCAGATGTACAGAGTAGGGTTAAACTGAAGCACGCGTGCTATTAACAATTCATTTAGAAAAAGGTAACAGTGTCTTCCAGGTGTTTTACATACAGGTGGATAATCGGCCCTGATCACTTTGGAAGGCAGCCTCCAGCAGCACCAGTATAGATGCATTCTAGAAGCCTTGATAATGCCTTTGGCTAGAGGCATCTTCGGAACAATGTTTTGCTCCACTATGACAACGCTCACGTCCGTCGTGCTTGTACAATCTGAACTTTCATGGAAGATCTGGGTGTTGAGGTGTGCCCTGTCTGGTAAGACATTCGAACATCTGGGTTATGAAACACGTTGGGTTAACAGCATATTATATTAACCCGCTGAAGTGAGTTTCGTTGGCCTGTGTTTGGTGCTTTAGGTGAGATACCCCAAAGAACTCTCCAATCAAATATGTAAAATATGCCATTGAGGGTCATGACGTTGTACGCCATGATGACAGAGGAAATATATATTGATTGATCAGAAATTATTAGTATAATTGTGTTAATCAACCCTGTAAAGTTTAACATCTCTAGGTAAAGTACGAAAGGAAATATGGCAAGTTCAGTTTCCTCTGTTACCTTATTTTCTGAGTTATTCATGTTATTTGTACCTTCAAGTTTCTAATTGTCTCTATGCATTTCAGTGAGCTTTAAAGTGCCCTTGGTTTGAAAATGGAATGTATGAAAGCAACTTTCCAAGTGATTCCAATAACTAAATCTTAAAGCAGATTTTTATTTGAACATAAAGGGTCGTATTCTAGAACAATGTTTAGTTAGACTTTTGTTTTTATTTAAATTGTGTAACACACTTTTTTTTGCATTGTTATTGCTTATTATGACGATTTTTTTCCATTAACGAAAAAGAGGACAGGTGATATTCGTCTCCGTTATTCCTTTTGTAATATCCACCAGATGCTGATATTCAGTTGTTGAATTTTTCTCGTAATATTAAATGTATTTATTTTGGAACAACGTAAAGCTAGTATAGTTGTACTTTTCAAATAAACAATTGTGATGGCTTACCCCGAAAGATGATATCAATTTTAATGTTATCATTTCATCTGTTACAGCATTTTCTAAGGTTTAAAATGGCACCTTACGTGGTGGAATTGTTCAAGGCGAAAAAAAGTTTACAACAGAAAATCCGGTTGAAATTCTTTTTTTTTTTGCTGCCTATTTTCGCCAGTTTCTTGAAAAGTGTTCAGTCGCAAAGTCACCTTTTCGGGGTGAGTCATCACGATTAAGATTTCAATTATTTCATGAAGTTGTTTGTTTCACTCAGTGATATGATAGTATCTCAACATTACTAATTATAACTTAAAGAGCACATATATGGGGCCGTTATGTTTATAGTAAATCATTCAGAGGTTATGCAAAGATGTCTAATAATATCCATAACTGTCACAGATAGTCTTAATGCACTTATGTTCATCTTACCTAATGTAAAAATTTAATATATACCCATCTTACTTGATTATAGGGAAACGACATACATCTTTTTATTATTATTATTACTACTACTACTACTACTACTACTGCTACTACTCCCGAGTATAGAGCAGGGAATATAATTTTAACATCTACCTACATACAAAACAATAAAACTTATAAGGTAACGTGTATTGACATTTTGTATAAAAAGAAAGAACTGATATGAAATGCTGTTACTATTGCATTTATATTGTATTGGTTTCGATTTTCATCTATTGTGTAAATTCATATACTTTTAACAAAATGGAGTCATTAAAAACAGGAAGAATTAAAAAAATCTTGATAACTTAATATTTTCATTATGACAATTGCTCATTTTCACATCCTCAAAGAATTCTGGTGGACGTATGTATTGTACAGGGCCTACTGAGTAACTGTATTACTATAAAGTTTGCTGTGCTTGCGGTGCTTCCAAATATTACAAACGTCCTCTGAGAGAGAAACTTTCTTAAGATAGGAAAAAGGTGAAAGACCCTTATAAATAAAACATTAACATAATCAATTTAGCTGCATTTGATCAAAACGGGCACGTTTCATGCATGTGGTAAAACAAAATAGCCCGGGCACACAAATCAAAGTTGAGGTTTTTTTATACGATATCACTGTTTCCGAAAGAAAAAAATCATTACATATGTTACATAATATGTACCATAATGTTGTATAGCACTTTGTCAAGAGAGTACATTAAAGTAATTTTACAGATTTGTATTTCAACATATGAAAATAATGAATACTGCTTACCTTCATATTCCAATGATGGCATGAAAAGAAAAAGGAAGACAGAATTTTAAGTGTAATATATTGTGTACATCCTAGGTATTTTAAATTGAAAGCACATTATGATGAACGACTCAAGAGAGTCCATTACTCCTTGGAGGGTGTAAAACACCACACTAAAACGTTTTATTTCCTGCATCGAATGTTTTTTTCTAAAGGCCTGCTTTCAAAAATGTCCTTTAAACTTTACCCAAAAATACAGCCAGGAACTTATATATTTTACGAGATACTATTTGCATCTTTGCATAGTCAAAGAGCAAAGCACCACATTTCTCCCACTTTTAACTGATTGCCAAAATACAGTGATTGCAGGATTCCCTCTTTTGAAAAAAAAAATTCAATGAAAATCGAACTTTTCAGGTCAGCCATGATTTATTTACGTCTTTGTGACGTCATTCATCACCTATTTCCATAATTTTGGAATTTTGGTATTACTAGAACGAGGAAACCATACCCTTTACTTTGGTACCAAATAACTAAAGTTCGATTGTGTCATTATGTTAACTGAGCCCTGTAATCCTCAAAATACTTAATTACGCCCCTGTTTTATTTTCCATCATGAAAGTTTTGTAATAAGCGGGTAAGATGACATCAATCGTCTCCTGTAAAGAAAGTTAAACTACTTATGAGACCATTACTGTACCATAATGCACATAATTAAAGACGAGTGGCTATTCTCATAACATTTCATTGATATAGCTCCATCCCTTCTGGGTAAAGTTTGAAACTCTTTGATACCCCTCTTGTATATTACAGACATGTATAACATAAACTTACATTTCAAATAGATTTACAACAAAAAACAAGAAAATTAATAATTCAGTGCATCATACATATATACATGTACATAGGGATTTCCCCATATATATATAATCTTGCGATAGATACTTTTGCATTATTCTGTAAAAGTTGGTTAATGAATCATTATACTGTAGATATCAATTCTAAACGAATACAGATGTGCGCTTTAATATTATCGTAATTGTTCAACATTTAAGAAAAGCAAAATGAAACTCAATGGCTGTCTTTGTAAAGATTAGAATGGTAATATACTATACTTTGTCCATTTAAAAAACATCAACAAAATCAATAAATTCAGGGTTTTTTCTTTTTCCCCGTTGATATTATACTTCGAATATTTGAATTTAAAAGATATACTATGAATTTAATATTTTGTTGTTTTTGAGGCTTCTTGGAACCACTACCGATTACTGATTGATGGATATTGCAGTCACAGCATAACAGAATACAAGTATTGAATGATAGGAAAGATCAAATTGAAATTGTCTTTTTCCACAGGAGAAGCTGGTCGAAATTGATCATGTAAATTTGACTACGGTAAAAATAAGCAACTGAACAATAATTCATGACAACCAAAATCTGCTTAAGTCGTGTAATTGTATACAAATACAGGGTGTCGCAGAAAAAACGTTCCAATCTTTGCGCGTGATTTTCTCGAGTTTAACGGGTAGTTAGAAAGTATATAAAGGTAGCATTTTATGCCCGATAAATCGAACTTTTAGATACCGGTTGTGTCATTTCAATCAGTAATGTACAACAAAAATTATGCTTTGTAAAATATATGAATGTAAAATTGTTGGTCAAATTCATGATTTTGTAAGCTCCCCTTGAATGAAGTTCTATTGAGTATTGGCAGTTATCTGCTCACTCAAATATAAAAATGATTACCTATTTCTTATGTGCATGCTCTTTTTTATCTGTGCTGAAAATGATCAAATTTGATGTAAAAAAGCAGATAATTTTCCAACGTGGCCCTTTTTTATTCTTTTCAGAAACACCTCTACTTTATGGCCAATAATTATGAAATTGGACCAGACAAAAATCCACCAAAATATTTGACAACACTTTTGTTGTACACTACCGATTGAAACGAAACAAGCGGTATCTGAAAGTTCAATTCATGGGCTATAAAATGCAATCTTTACATACTTTCTGATTATCCATTAAGCTCAAGAAAATTGCACGCAAAGTTTGTAAGGTTTTTTGGACACCCTGTATTAACTGCCGGTGAGTGTGATAGTCAGAAGGCGTACTGCTGAGTGAATTAAGCAGTCAAGGTTTGCCTAAAAAAAATATGTTTGCGGTCACACAAAATAAGCAAGTAAGATTTGTTTTATATAATGAGTTCAACTGCTTTCTCTTCGTTGTATGCCATAAATTAAACATAGCACAAACCCGTGGGGTAACCAGGGGGGAGGGGGGAGGGGGGCCAGGGCCCCCCTGGGAAAAAAGTCAGTCGGCACATTACTGTCAGTTGGCAAATTTAGATTGCAGAAAAAAAGTTTAGTTTAGTTTAGTTTAGTTTATTTGTTTTCTCTCAACATATACAAATATAATAACAGTATATAACTATAAAACATTTGGAACAAACTTTGCATATGTGAGACATGGATGCCTTCAAAAACGCTAGGCGTGTGGCTGAAGGCACCCATTACCCAGAAGATTCAATTATGAATAGAAAGTAGGCTAAATATAAATATATCAAGTAACATTATGCAAATTAGGTAAGTAACAATTAGAATAGTATAAAAAAATGGACCGGGGAGGAAAATAATGGTAATTGAGAAGGGTATCCTTTTAAATAAAAGTAGAACTAAGGGAATATGATCAAAGGTAGGTAAATCAGAAATTG
>JXSR01S051857.1:2067-23705 GCA_000969725.1 Ophiothrix spiculata
AAAAAAATCACTCACATTATAAAGGAAAAACTCCAAATTTTCATACCCACGTTCCCACTTTGCATTTGCTCTCTCCTTGTTCAAATGATAAAGGTTCAAAGTCAGCTTTATTGGCAGGTCACGTCAATAAAAAAATATCGCAACAAAAATTTTGTAATATCGATTATGCATTATATCGTAGTACAGATATCACGACATTTCTTACTGACAAAATGCTATACGGGGGTGCTCAAAGGTTTTGGGTACTTTTTCGTAATTTTTGGTATATTGATGGGTGGGTTTTCGTCACAGACCCAATTCGCCCAATTGCAAAATTTGGTGTATTTAGGAACACTTTGCCGAAAAAACACAAAATTTTCCCAAAATTGGGTGCTTCTTTTTCAGAAAAATTGTATAAAGATGGGTCACAAAATCACACTTTTTGAGGTATAGAGATGGTCAAAATTCTGAAGTCTACTTTGACCATCCCCGTACAATTTTGTTTAAGAACCCCCCGGGTTTCAAAGTTATGAATATAATGTTGTCTACTGCAGCTACTAATACTATCAAACGACCTTAAGTCTTAATTTGTCTATTCTTATTAGCTTTCGGACAGAAACCAGCTATGATATTGGATACCTCAACGCGTATAGTGGATATATCAGGCTACTTTGTACGACTCAAACGCCTCTGGACGCCGGGAAATTCTGCATGGATTACATTCAGCACAGACGCTTCGAAGGGTTTAAGTGGATTTATCATCAGCATGCAGGCAGTTGATGAGCAAGGTAGTACCGTCGACTTTATTTTTCAATTTATCAGTCTATGATATATAATTAAAAGCATAGATTCGGCATAAGCAAATACTTTTGTCTCTTATTTAAGGTAATTGCTAACTATTAAGGGGTGGGGGGGGGGCCAGCACGTTACTGAATATTACGTTTTTGTAAGTTTATTTTGTACCATAACTTTTTAACAAAAAAATAACAAATATTCATATATATTTCGCAAAATTTTGGATTTCAGGATGTTTTTATAACATTTATTCATCTATATGCAATATTGTTTTGAATTATGATCTATTTGGATGAGTTTATTGGCCTTTTTAAATGTGTGTCTCGAATTCATGAATATTCATTAGCCTCGTCGAAACGACGGTCTATGGCGGTTTTCTATGTATAACAAAATAAACTTAGCCACTTTTCTCGTACCTGAGTGTTGGCTGTTTAAGCTTTTTTGTAATAACAAAGTGACTTGGGTATTAGAAATGCACAATTCCAGGTATTTGTGTCATCGTAATCAGCTTACGTCTCTTTTTCAAGGCGAATGTGTTGGTGATCGGGAAATTCAATGCGACAACGGAAACTGTATTGACTATAGAGGGCGCTGTAATGGACAAAATGACTGTGGGGATAACTCTGACGAGAGTATTGTCTTATGTAGTAAGTATGGAACATGGAGAGGGGGACATAAATGCACATTTATGCCGCCTAATGTACGATGATTCGATGTATCTAGATATATCGGTAATTTACGGCCGATATATCGATGTCGAAATTTTTTAATATCGCACACTCCTAGCCCCGGCCCATCATCAGCATCATCATTTCCTGATCCAAATGAAGGCGATTCTTACCCCTCTTGCTATCATGATTGCTTTGATTTCTCATAGGGTGCCTCTTTAGCTTCTTGACTTATTGCCTCCTCCTCCTCCTCCTCCTCCTCCTCCTCCTCCTCGTCGTCGTCGTCGGTAGCGCCATCATCATCGTCATTGTCATCATTAAACGAGAGCATTAATCAGTTCTTCCACGAAGCCTTTCTCGATTCAAACTACTTTTGTAATCTTCTGCAGCAATGGACATCGGAGTGGTATGTACTCGGAAGTTAATCATTAAGTGTTTTTTTTTTGAAAGTGTGATGATGATACTGGTAATCTATTGTCGTGGTGGAGAAATGGTGGTGAAGACTTCAGAACAGAATGCCCAGCCATTTTGTAACCAACTCCAAAGAGAGCATCAGCTGTAATTGCATAATGCTTTACTGAATTTCATAGCTGCAATTGAATACGCCGGAATAAGAACATCCCAACTCCAATAGCTCCCTTCTGTTAATTATACTTATACAATTTAAATGCATACAAATCTCTGAAATTGCTTTCACATCACTGAAATAGCATTTCCATATCCATATCCTAATCATAGTGTCACATTTGACCCTGTAGTTGACATTTTTAGACATTGTTAGATAATTGTTATAGTACATAGTTCCTATGTTTAAACAGTCATTACAAGAAAACCCCAACTCCATGAGCTCCCCTCTGCAACTATATACTAGAAAAATTATCTAACAATGTCTAAAAATGTCAACTACAAGGTCAAATGTGACACTATGATTAGGGTATAGACATGGAAATGCTTTTTAGTGACGTGAAAGCATTTTCAGAGATTTGTATGCATTTATATTTTACAGAACTTAACAGAAGGGAGCTATTGGAGTTGGGGTTTTCTTATTCTGGCGTATTGAATTGCATGTATTACTGAATTTCATAGCTGCAATATTATCTTTGCTGTTTTTTAACGAGCGGCAAGATACAAATGTCTGGTGGTTCATTTCAGTTGAAGTTAAAGTACAATTGTTTTTCTTGAAACATTCTTTCCACTTCACTAACAGATCGTGTTCACTTTCAACAGGATATTCATCCCTATGTTTAATCTTGACATTCCTTTTGTTATCCTTTCCTGGCAGTGTCTAACAAAGTAAAGACGCAGTATTTGCTTTGCAGATAAATTGCCAGCTGCTTCCTTTTCCCTTGGAGAAATCCTGAACAAATTAGGAGACGATAATTTTTTTTTGTCATACCATTAGGAAGTATCTACCAAATCAAACATAAGTAAATACAACTTTTTAGTATGTTAGTAACTGTTGGATTGAAGTGAAATTGAAGGTTTATAGGAAGTATCTGTTATAAATACACATACTTCGTTTTTACTTTGTGTGGCAGATAGTGGATGACTTCCAGGTGGATGTAATCCTAGCCTCACCAGTCAGAGACATCTCTTCCATCTGTTTGTTGAGCATTACTTTGTAACAATCATTTAGGCTTGTAATAGGCTTCCCCCCTTTTTTTTTCTTGCTCAAGTTAATTTGATACTAAAAACTACTCTGGCTTTATCCCTCTCAACTCTGTGGATGAGCTGTCTTTTGCGATACCCAATTTCAGCCTTCAGAGTTTAATCGTGTTATTTCTCGAAGATTGCCCCCCCCCCCACATTATCAGATCGTTGTCATGATTATGATAGTCTAGATTAAACATAAAAATAAGGGACTGTTCATATACTGATGCAAATAATTAGCCAAAAAATTCCAGCCCAACCACATCCCCTTAGGCTTCATATTTTTTTTCGGGCACTTTTTTTCGAAAAAAAAATAAGCATCAACCCGTAGAAAAATATACAGGTAAAATAAGAGTGACTTTTCAGGGTTACCGTGACAGACCTCAAAAATGTTATCCTTTTTTTAGCATCAGCCCCCTACATAAGTTAGTAAACAGTACCTAAAGTCTTGTTGCGTTTTCTACAGGAACCTGCCCGGCAGATAACATTATAACACTACCCGAGACTGGAATGAGGAAGCTGATCTGGACACCAGGATACCCAAACAGATACCCTAGTAATATAAGGTGTTTCTGGATTATCAACTCTACCACACCCGGGTCGAGAATATCTGCTCATGTTGAGGATTTTAATCTGGAGGAGAGTTATGATTGGTGGACGGCTGGCTCTGGTGATAACATCAAGGTATGATACAAGTCTTTTAGTCATAGTGGTATATATTTGATTAGTCTCACGGTATACACGGTAGTCTGAAGATGGGTACATAGATGACAAAATGATATACAATCAAGCATCTAAAGTTTAGAGATGACAAAGATATTTTAAAAAGGCATCGAAAAGCCCTGGCGTACATAGATGACATAAAAATAGTAAAAAGGGCACAAAAGTCCCCTGGAATACATAGATGACGAAATGATTCAAAAGGTATTGAAAACCTGGCGTACATAGATGACATAATGATATTCAAACAGGTATCGAAACCCCTGACGTTGTTACGCCGTTAGCTCAATTGGTAAGGCGCTCGCTTGCGGTGCGGAAGGTCCCGAGTTCGAACCCCGCTGGTGCACGTGCCAAAAGTTGAGTGTGCTTGAAATTCTCTCGGACAGTGAACTAACTGCTAATTGTCTCGTGGAAACTCGTACGAAACTCGGGGAGCTAATCCGGGCAGCGATGGTGCGTATGGGGGCTGATCAAGGTTCAGCGCCCCTAGAGGTTGCCGCAGAACCTGAAATGATGCTTGGTGTGGAATGCTGCTCACTTGGGCCACAGTGGTCAGTGAACACCTGTAAAGTGTGCAGAGGCCGAATGGAATTACAAGTCTGGGAGGCATAGCGCACTATGAATCCCCAGTATTTATTTTACGCCGAATACTCAATATGTCCGTAATATCGATATGTCGGCAAACGCTTGCCGAGATATTGAAATTACGGCATAATGCTTGCCGAAACATCAATATTTCGGCAACATTGGTCTGCCGAGATATCGATATTTCGGCAGGCATTTTCTTGCCAAGATATCAATATTGAGGCAAAATATCGACTTTTCACCGTGTACTAACTGTTTTAGTACAAAAGCGCATGCGTTTAACCAGCCTGCATTCAGAAAATTGTGTTATCATATTTGTTTATTTTGCTGTGATGTATAATATCGGCTTTTCGGCATCGAAGTTTGGACCGATATCGCATTTACGGCATCAACACTGCCGAATTCACAATATTATTTCGTATTCTATGCAATATTTGATACTGGGAGCAACAGTCATCGTCAGGCACATCAAGCTGAAAGCATAATAGCTCTTCCTTTAAGGACCACAGAGCGCCATATGTCTTTACGTATGAAATTATTATCATCCGACTTGATCTTGTTCAGCTGTAGTGCCTCTTACGAATCCAGTTACCACAATGGTTTCAATCTGGATATAGCGCACAAACTGTACGATATAAGACCGAAAGTATGTTAATTACTAGCATATCGCGTTTTCGGCATTCGCTCTGCCGAAAAATCGATATGACATATGTATCGCGATTTCGGCATAACAACGCACATAATCAAACAGGTATTAGAAATCTCTTTCGTACAGAGATAACGTAATAATATTCAAAAAGCCATTGAAAACCCCTGGCTTATAGATATTCAAAAAGGTATTGAAAAGCTCTGGCTTACATAGATAATGCAATGATATATATAAAAAAAAAACACGCCGAAAACTCCTGACGCACATACAGATGAGATAAACAGGTATTAAAACCAATAAAATCTGGTACCAAAATCTCAGAAAGTTTGAAAAAAAGTTGAGACAATCGGACTATGCTCCTTTAATAGGTTAAATTATTGCTCATATCCCAAAGTAAACTATTGCATCAAAGACTGGATATCTTTGGTGGAAACTGAAAAGCAAAGAGTTCAATGCAATAATCATTTTGGAGTTTCTTCACACAGTAAGGTTTCATATTCAAAGGGTAATACAGTATTTCAATTAAAAATAATTTTCCTAGCTCAGTTGATAAACCTGAAGAACCATTTCAAGAGCCACTGACATATGTCAGAGAAAAATTGAAGGATTTTTTCAATTTTTGTAACAAGATATTAAATATAACAAGGAAACCATTGCAGATAAGACTTTCATGCACTCACAGGACTTGTCAGTCTGAAGAGCGGAATCGCAGCCATTGCAGTGAATCGCTAGCTCTAAAACATGTGTTCTGCGAAATCGAAATCATTATTTTCTGTCAAATTTATTCTATATAGGATTCTAGTTCTCTTCTTGTCCAACTTAGTGGGGAGCCTTCAATCTCACGCGTCATATCCCCCGAAAGTCTGATGTGGATTGGATTCAAGAGTGATGATCGGATTAATAAAGTCGGATTCTGGATTTATGTACACTCAATATCTGGAAGAGGTGGGTTTTAGGCTTAACTGCGTTTATTGACACTGGAATAGTGTCGACCTTAGCTCTCAACGCTAGAATCTAATGGCCAAAAATTTAATCACAATGAAGAAAACTACATAGAAGCTAAGAGTATCTCAAAAGCAACTCCTGTACATCTGCCCTGCCATAATCGATGTTTGTTAATTTTGGTGGCCACCATGCTTATTTTTGAGGGTGATAGGCTAGTGTCGAAAGCATAGTATATGTAGAAGAATTGATAGTGATCATATTATTGAAGTATAAGTAGTAGATTGCTTGTTTGTAGCAATATTTTGTGTCCATTTCCATATAAATATCATTCTGTGTGTTTACCTTTTTCCAGACAATTGTACGGATTATGGCAATTATTTCCAATGCGATAACGACTTCTGTGTCAAATCGTCAGTCACGTGTAACGGATATAACGACTGCTTAGATAATTCGGATGAAATCAGATGTGGTAAGAAAACTCTGCAAAGTTAATAAGCAGTGTGTGCGAGTATTAAACACAGAAGATACTTCCATGTAAAGTAACGTCTATTTGAGTCCAGTCCATGCTAGAAAGTTCATATTGAAATCGCCCATAATGTACATCGCCGCGGGCCTGCATCGCCGGACAAAGTAAAAAAAGCAGTATGTACGAGTATTAAACACAGTATTTCCATGTAATGTAATTTGACTTGAGTCCAATCCATGCTAGAAAGTTTATATTGAAATCACCCATAATGTACATCTGCCGGACAAGGTAAAAAAGCAGTATGTACGAGTATTAAGCATAGTAAATACTTCCATGTAACGTCTATTTGACTTGAGTCCAGTCCATGCTAGAAAGTTTATATTGAAATCACCCATAATGTACATCTGCCGGACAAAGTAAAAAAGCAGTATGTGCGAGTATTAAGCATAGTAGTTACTTCCATGTAACGTCTATTTGACTTGAGTCCAGTCCATGCTAGAAAGTCCATATTGAAATCACCCGTAATGTACATCTGCCGGACAAAGTAAAAAGCAGTATGTGCGAGTATTAAACATAGTAAATACCTCCATGTAACGTCTATATGACTTGAGTCAAGTCCATGCTAGAAAGTCTATATTGAAATCACCCATAATGTACATCTGCCGGACAAAGTTAATAAGCAGTGTGTGCACGTAATAAACACAGTAGAGATTTCGATGTAACGTCTACTTGACTTGAATCAAGTCCATGCTAGAAAGTCTATATTGAAATCCCCCATAATGTAAATCAGCTGGACAAAGTTAAAAAACAGTATGTGCTAGTATTAAGCATTTACCCTGGAAAAATCAAGTACAATTCTAGTACAACGTTCCTGAGCTGCGCATTTAGAACATAATTCTAGTACAGTTTAAGTACAATTCTCGTACAAATTTTTGTCCTTAAAATGTACTCAAATTGTGCTAGAATGCTGTTCCAAATGTTAACCGTAGGAATGTTGTACTAGAATTGTACTCGATTTTTACCAGGGTAGTAGGTACTTCCATTAAATGTCTATTTCATTTGATTCCACTATCATTATAGAAGATATTTGATAAAGTACTGCCTTTCAATAGTTGTGAAAGAACATTGAGCATCCTTCGATGTGCAGTATTGCATCTATTGATAAAAGTTTACTGTTCTTGACAACAAAAAAATGAATGGAACATTGCCATTGAATGAGACAAAAATTGACAAAAAGATGCACTTCTTCACCAAACTCTGAGCAGCTGCTCATTTTTGCATTTATATTCTGAGGTGAACATGGTGAAAGAAAGAAGTTTTTACGTTGTATGGCAATGTGGAAAAATTATAGTTTACAATTGACATTTACTCTGCTTGATTTAAAACCTCCATAGTTTTTTCTTACAAATTTAGTAGGCCTTTTTTTTTTTTTTTAATACGAATCTAAGATATTATGAATTGCATTTGTTTGAGATACAGGAGTCATAAAAACTACCGGTGTATGTTTTATGTCAAGTTGGCATCATTCAGAAGTTAGCAAAGGCTTTATGCATTTTTCAGATTCTGCCTTATTTTGTACATCAAAGTCATTCTTAAAATGCATTACTGAAAACAATTAACATTTTGAGTTGTCGTATAATTGATCTTGACATTCGATAAAAGCAGTAATTCTTGGTGGACAATTTTATTATTTCAAACTGGCCTCATGCAGAAAAAGAATCATATATCTGAAAGATTATACGGATTTTGGAGAACAGTCACATGTTTATGGAAAAACTATATGGACTCATACTCTCATCATTTTCCTCTTAGAAACCATTAATTGTGGTAAAGGTCGTTATTGGTGTCGAGGTGATTGGTATTGCATCAGTGTGGATAACATTTGCGACGGAATACAACATTGCACTCAAAATCATGACGAACTCAACTGTGGTAAGTCAAGTACCGTAATTTCCGCCCGATAAACCGCGTATCAATGCGGGTCATCTGAAGGTGCGGGTAATCTGCTTAACAATGAATGCAATAATACATTCATAAGGTCATTTGGTTTTTCTGAGGTGATTGGTATTGCAACAGTGTGGATAACATTTGCGATGGAATACAACATTACTCTCAGAATCATGAAGAACTCAACTGTGGTGAGTCAAGTGAATATATGTGACCCGTC
This sequence comes from Ophiothrix spiculata, assembly GCA_000969725.1. Lineage (NCBI taxonomy): Eukaryota > Metazoa > Echinodermata > Ophiuroidea > Amphilepidida > Ophiotrichidae > Ophiothrix > Ophiothrix spiculata. The sequence continues at coordinate 10,692 of JXSR01S051857.1, forward strand.
ATATCGAAAGGTACCTTAAGGGTTCCAAAATCAAAATTTATTTTTTGTCTTATCTGAAAGATGTTATTTGAAGCTTTAAAATGACACCTTACTTTTGGTTATTGGATGTTCGGTTAAAAAGTTACATCCAAATTGGCAAAAGGCATCGGGCTGATTTGGAAAACTGTAGTTCTGAGAAAATCGAGTTTAAAGTCTTTGCACTAAGAAAAACTTGAATGGTGAGAGGATTTTTATTTTGGTTTTAACACATTTTTCTTAGTTTTTGGATGTTGGAACCTGATTAATATGATAGAATACACTTTCCTGATGAAATTAGAAATTCGACCTTGGACGTGATTTTTGACTATGCTCAGCTTCATTGGCCCGTGTCTCGTAATTAACTATACCGACCTTAAGTAAGTTTCGATATGACGGGACACATATATACCCGGTGCATATATACCGTGATTTCCGCCTGACAATACACGTATCATTGCGGGTTATCTAAAGGTGCAGGTAATCTGCTAAACAATGAATGCAATAATACATTCATCAGGTCAAATTATTTTTTGTGAACGGTCGACTCGCCGCTGACGAGGATTTTTTTTCTACAACTGCCTGAGACGACGTTGGCCAAGTGTTTTTCCCTTTCCTGAAAGGATTACGTTCAAATGTAAGTTTACATGTTTATTAATAATTCCAGATCCTTAAGTAAATGTATTAATAAGATGCGGAATCAATCACATAAGGACCGACGGACATTTCATATAAATAAAAAATGTAATTATAGCACCAAAAAAGACTGGATTTAAAACTGGACTGAATAAAGGGCGTAATAAAGTCAAATGGATAGCATCTATACAAAGTTTGGAGCACGTCAGCTAGTTGGTACTTGTTTACTTCAACAGAATAACATCGTAAATCGTGTTTTTTATCATTACGTGACCTGGATTAAATGTCCAACCGTTAGTTGCTGAAAACAAGATGCAAGATGTTAGTGTATTTGATTTTCTCACACTGATCATGAAAAGCAAATATTTTTTTTCTTCAAACAGATAAACAGAAATGTCCCGAAGACTGCATGTGCTATTATAGAACTGACGTTATGGAAGATTTTGAAGAGCAACAATTTCTAGTAGTGAATTGCACCAAAAGAAAGTGGAGGCTTGAAGATTTTACCAGATACCCACAGCAAATCAATACTCTGTAAGATTTAAGGGCATAATGCCCGTGCCCGAAAAATGCTGATATGAGGCACCTCTACTTATGTCTGTGTAGTATCTGCAACATCGTCATTTTTCTAAATAAGCAACAACAAGAATAACATTTTTTGGTCCAGACAAAAATAATCAAGCAGTAATTCCACATGGTACAATAATAATAATTTAAAAAAAACGAGGGAAATTATGAATGAAAATTTTCATTATGAGGAAAATGTATTGGTATTTTTTTCACAAAATGGTATTTGGATTATCTCTCTTGATGACAGGACAGCTTCACCATGAAAAAATCAAGCTGGTATATAAATCAATGTTATAACCCTGGAAAAAGATCGAGGACAGCTCTTGATCATTCCAGTGATTTGTACTATTTTTGTACTAGAATTGTACTAAAATTGCACAAGAATGGTGTTCCAAATGTGCACTGTAATGTGGTACTAAAATTGTACTCGATTTTTATCAGGGAACATTTACACCAAATGAGTAAATACAACATTCATAACATTCTCTTTTCTACTGACTGTACTTTTTTCTTCATAATAAAAATAGAATAGAAACCTTTTATCATCTTGTATTTCAAAAAGTAATAGGGTCAGTTTATACTTCTTATGAGCTACAGAATATTTGGTGCAACAAGTCTTTGTTATCTTATAATCAATTATATAATTCCAGTGTATTTTCTAATAATAACGGATGCTTGGTGATGAAAAATCAATATACCACATTGAGGAGTATTTGATGTCAAATGAAGCATCTTTTATTGAATAGAAGGTGCATTTGAATCAATGTAATAACAAAGATTTGTTGCACAAAATATTAGGTAGCTTAAAAAGAAGTATAAAATGACCCTAAGTATAATGTAGCCGTGGGTCCCCTGTACGAATAGACTCCTTCATGGGGTTTGCATGTTATGCAAGTACTTGTATCATTGATTGATTGATTTATCTATCCTAAAAATTGACCAAGTATATTTGAGTATTTTACTATCTTACACAGGATGCTTTCCAATGGAGATGTACCGTTTCTGCCATACACCGCACAATTCAGGAATTTTACACTACTCAAGTACCTGTAAGTTGCTATGAATTTTTGCCTGGTCAAATTTATGTATATTTATTTTTCTAATATTACATTTGATAAAACTCTACATGTCCCATAAATGCGCCTCCAAATGATTTGCTGGCAAAGCAGTATTTTCATCGCCGAACCTCTATTGTTATTAAAAATACAGTTTCTCATGATATTTTTTCCCTTCATGCTTTATCTTCCAGATCATTGGTCAATAATGGAATTTCGAAAATTGAAGGTGGTGCGTTTATTGGTCTGATCTCTGTCACGTGGCTGTAAGTTGTTAAATTAACTGTAGGCATATAGTTTTTAAGATAATAACTAAAGATCATAGAAGTAATATTTGCATTATCCCTTGTCCTCCGGAGCTACTTTTTGTAACACGTCCTCCGAAAAGGGTTGTTGTTGCAACCCCCCTAATATTTTGGAACGAAACCCCCTATGAACTTGGTTTTGCTATTAATATAATAGATAGCTATGATCATCCCCTATCCAACGATAACAAAAATCAGCCAAGGCGTTACGTAATTACTAATATGACGTCATAAAGACATTTCGGATTGGAAAATCAGGCAAATTTGCATTTTGGCAAAAATGGCCACCAAAATCTAAATTTTGCTATAAAAGTTTTAAATAACGAATTTTCATCGGGTTTTTTGCTAATAAAGAAGGGAAATGATGATTCTAATATATCTTGTGATTTTGAGTCTTATAGCATGAATAATTTGTTTACAATGACGACTTAAAAATTTCAAGGATTTCACCCCCCCCCATCACACTCCAACTTTGACGGCCTACCCTAACCCCACCGTAGGTGGTACCCCCCTAGTTTTTTCATCTAAATGACCGCAAAAGATGTAAAAGAGATTACTCAAATGCCTGGGGTCGGTTGCTTTTCCGTTTTTATGAAGCGGGGAAAAATCCTTAGGGGGGTTGCAACAACCCCCCTCCCCCCTTCAGAGGACAAGGGTTATGGTTGAGGCAAATGAAATTTCCATAAAATAATGCAATATGCACCGACTGGAGTTGAATATTTACACTTAAAAAGGGTGTTATAGGGTGACGCCGAGTTGTTGGGTTTTTTTCTCTTCCCTTCTTTCTTGGATAGCTTTTAGCTTCACACAATTGTATCACATTATGATATTTCTTTCCAGAGATCTTTCCAAAAACAAAATGTCCCGAATAGAAGGTGGAGCATTCGCCGGACTATCCAACTTGGAAATCTTGTAAGTATATAGTGCTTGCAAAGCCCTGAAATTGTTTTGGTCTGGTTTCTGTTTCCAATATTTTATTTGCCATATCTGTAGATCACTTAAGAAGGTTGGGGCGATTTTGAAAAAAAAAATATCATAGTTTAAAATATAAAAATACATGTTTGGAAAGTTTATTTCACAAAGAATCTTTTTATGGTACTAGATTGTTGATGAAAAATCTTGTTTTGTATATAAGACTCATCAAAAACTATTGTTGCTATGTTTTTTGTTTGGTTTGTTTGTTGTTGAACATAACCAAATAAATACTTTTCAGCAAAAAATCGTTTAAAAATAGGTGTTGGCATCTAAATCAAAAATCCTCTCATGATTATTTGGATTAATTTGTTTGACATTTTTTTTTATAATATAAATATTGGTCGAAAGAAGCCAAAATTAATTAAACTGTAAATAAATTTCTGGAAAAATGTCCTTAAAAATAGCACAACGCAAAGCACCAGTTCACAATGTTGTACAACACAAGTGATATGCTATGGATCTCGTGACAGAGTCTGATATTGCTTGCTGCATACTATCAGGCGGTGGCGGACACGATAAATAGCATCCACTAGATTTAGGGACGAGGGATTTCTAAAACGCAAATTTACGGTACGATTTACGTGTATTTCTATTGGGTCACGTGACTCACGTATTGAAGAAAAAATTCCAAAGATCATATTTTTACCTTTCCTCAAAAAAATACAAAAGTGTTCTTATAGTAATCAACATAATTATGTCAGTCCAAATCCGCTGGGGTTCACGCGTGAACCCTACTTTTTATATATGTTATCATATTTTTTTACCGATTACGAAAATAATTTTAGTGATCATCCCGGAAGTAGTATTTTTCCACGAATCCCAACGGCTTTACGCCAGAGGCGGTATAGGACATGACGTCATCGGGGATCGGCTACGATACATACCGTCCGGCAACCAGTAACAGTTGCCACGACCACCCTCCTCTGCATACTATAGAGTATATAAAGATAGGGTTACAAGTGCACTATAATAACTGTTATTATCATATATACTTTAATGTACACTGTTTTTATTCATGTTTATTTAAAATAGTTTTAGTAGTAATACATTCATTGTGCTTTTTCTTTTTCCAATTAGGATCATGTACGACATCCCATTAAAATATATAGACACACAAGGTCTAAATGGACTTAGTTCTCTTCAAGCCTGGTATGTAATAATTGATTTGATGAATAAAGAAAAATGAAGACTGGTTGTCTTTTATTAAAGAAGAGTGACAATATTATCAATCCATTAATCCGAATCCAATTGCATGTTATGTTAATTGAGTTGATTGAAAGCTGTTCTTGCAAAACGATTGTCTCTATAGTATTCTTGCCATCAAGACTGTCCATTTGAGTCATCATTTGCTACTACCTATCTCTGTATTCCAAAAGGTCTGCATATATAATGCGTTTGATCACTGTTGATGTTGTCTCAGCATGCAACATGTGCTGGTCTTGGGTCCGTGTATTTTTTTTATCTGGATGGGACAGTCCTTTTTCTGCATCTAAAGTAAGGCAGCTGCTTGATAAAAACTCTTTTGGTGAAAATGGTAAAAATCCGATAATTTTGGGATTTTTTGTTAATCCCAAGTCCAGCTGTTTCGAAGACGTTTTTTTTTTTGAGTGTATGCTTTAAGTGGCCATGTTCATGTTTTAGAACAACAGTAGGCTATTTAAAATGACAAGAACTCTGTAGTTTGAGCTTGGTTTGTGTGATATTTTAGCAGAATTTAAAACTGAGTTTACTTTTTGCATGATGCCAATAGCCAAACCTGGCAGACCAATTATCTTCATGATGTATTCCTCTTCAGTAGTCTGAAGCTGGTGACAACTCCAGCCAAGTAGATGAAAGAGTCAACCACCTTGAACTTTATTGATTTTGGTGTGATCTTATGGTTGATCCTAAAATCGTGCATGTGGCCAATCTTTGTACTCCATTCTTGATAGCTCTGCCACCAAGCAACATTTTGTACCGGGGTATTCAGATTTCCATGGGTGTCATTTGAGGGGGGAGGGGGACGGGGGACACGTCCCTCTCACGTTTTGAAGGGTGGGGGACACAAATTATATCAAATGTCCCCCCACGGTTTTGAACTCGATCCTTAATACAAACGGTTTATTTGCAAATTTCTTCACGTTACCCACAAAAATACGTGTTAGGAACACCCTTAGAAGTTAGAATGCAAAAAAACGCTAGGGCTTCAGGGGGCTTCGCCCCCTAACACAAGCATACGTCTTAGGAACACCCTTAGAATGCAAAAAACGCTAGGGCTTCAGGGGGTTTCGCCCCTGACCACCACCAAACTTAATATAAACGATTTATTTGCAAAGTCTTACCCACAAAAATACGTGTTAGGAAAACCCTTAGAATGCAAAAAACGCTAATACAAACGATGTATTTGCAAATTTCTTCACATTACCCATAAAAATACGTGTTAGGAACACCCTGAGAATGCAAAAAACGCTAGGGCTCGGGGGCTTCGCCCCTGACACAAAAATACGTGTAAGAAAACCCTAAGAATGCAAAAAACGCTAGGACTTCAGGAGGATTGGCCCCCTGACCCCCACAACACTTAATACAAACGATTTATTTGCAAATTTCTTCACATTACCCACAAAAATACGTGTTAGGAACACCTTTAGAATTAAAAAAACGCTAGGGCTTTAGGGGGCCTCCCTGACACCCACAAAACTTCAAAATACAAACGATTCATCAAGTTGCAAATTTCTTCACATTACCCACAATAATACGTGTTAGGAACACCCTTAGAATGCAAAAAACGCTAGGTTTCAGGGGCTTCGCCCCCTGATCCCCTCAAAAGGGGCTCTTCCCACTGGACACCCCCCCCACACACACACACTTCAAAATGAAATGACGCCCATACAGATTTCGGGGATTGACGAACAGCCGGAGATTTTGACAACCAGCATCCTTGTGTAAATCTAATGGGACCAGAGAAGTGAAAAACATTTGGTCAAAACGATCATTTTGGGAAAAAAATGCAACCGATATGTAAACCATTTTTTTGATAAACCTGGTAGGTTTAAAATGCAACCGTTCCTGGACACGCAGCTTTTAGCATTCCATCATCTGCAATTACGTGATTATTTTGTACAAAAGCACCCTCTGACATTGGGGCAATCTACACGGGAGTGCAAATCCAGAAGAATCCGCATCTGCGTAAGTCACTTTGCAGTAGACTGTGGCTACACGGGCGTACAACAGCACTCTGCGTACAATGCGTACGTGTAAGCGGCCTGCGGAGATGCGGATCTCAGATCTGGATTTCGGAGATGCGCATGCATCATTCTGGATCTGCACTCCGTGTAGATTGCCCCTTCAATGCAATGCAAAATGCAAGGTGTGATTGTAACAAACAGCGCATATTTGTTTCCCTACATCTTTGCAGGTATTTGCAAAGAAATTTACCCAAGACTCAAGCTTTACAGCTGGCAGGTTTCACGTATGATACACGAACAGGATACACTTATGGTGATTCGGTTTACTCCGGTATAGAGCACCTTGAGAATCTGTGAGTTTAATTAAGAGAATTAGTTTTGGTCTTATTAAAAGTACCCTAGAATAGCTCTTGTTATCGCTCAAGTCGATGTTACAAATTCCCAACCGGGAAAAAAGAAGATGTCTAAATATAAAAATAAAACAATTATTCAATTAATTTGCTATGGCACCTTATATAAAGTTGTTTGTTGATTTTAATTCCCGATGGATTATTTTCAAAGAACATTTATAAGATACCATAAGGTAATTTGATACATGCACCCATGGCTATGGAGATGTCCACGTAGGATTATTGTACCCCAGACAATTTGAAAATGTACCCGAGACAATTTGAAAATGACACGCACTTAAGCTTTTGGACCACTCGGAGGAAGGGGGTAACTTTGTATTCTGACCGGATAACCACACGCGTTAAAGGTGAGACGTGTCCAGGACTCAACTTGCAATATAGGGTATCAAAATCAACTTGGTACTCTTCAAGTCTCATATGAGGTATGACATTTGGCTTTTAAATCGGTGCCTTGACTTGCCAATAAAGTGCTTCAAATACCTTGAAATACTTCTTAAAATTGTTCAAATGGTGTGCAGTTACATTTAGTATTTATATTATGATTTCTTTTAATAACTATTTCGCCACATTTGCGTACGATCCGATCTCAGATACGGTATTCATTTGAACAGGTATGGTCCCGGATAGGGTGTTTATTCGAACAGATATGGTATATATATAGATTTATGGTCTCAGATAGGGTATCATTTCACCAAATGATGTTTGCCAATTTTTGGTCTCACATACGATCACCGTCGGAACCTGCGGAATTCGGGTGGTTACCCGGGCAAAAATATAATTTACCCTCGGAGGAGTTGGACTCTTTAAACATGTTAAATGGACAAATCAGACGACGTATAACAGAAAAGTGAAGCATAAATTTTAGGTACAGCTCGAGTAGTTATTTGAACTTTTTATGTAACGATGCATTAACACGATTAGACAGTTTGTTGGTTTTAAGTCGCTGTGGACGGTTTCCAATATACATTAATATACAAATTAGTATTAAGCATTGGTAATTGTATCGCCTCCTCCTTATTTTATGGGGTGAAATGTCAGTGAAGTAGGTAGCGTAGCGGTACTTCCCTCACTTTGCACCAATGAGCCCGGGGTTGTTGCGGGTTCGATCACCGGTCTCGGTGTTGTATTTGCAATTGGTTACCAGTCCAAGTTTGCTTGCTTCTTCAGGTTTTCATCCAGGCGCTCTGGTTTTCCTCCTACATCTAAAACTGGTAAATAAATCTGATCATCTGAAAGAGGACACTCATGGAACGTAGTGCTAGACACTGATGAGGTTATCCTCTATAAATATTAAATATATATATCATATCTAAATATAGAAGCAGACTGAAACGCAGTTCACGCTGTTTTTGCTTTCTAATGCACTCTTTGACTAGGTTCTGCTTACTTTGTAGAATGACTGCAAGTACCAATCACCTTCAAATTTCATTATGCCCTGGCCTTTCTTTTTATTTTACAGATACGTAGATGACTATCGCTTGTGCTGCTACTTAAAATTCGTCAAGGCCAGACAGTGCTCGTCATTAGAGAAAATACCGCAATTTTTTGATTGTAAAGATTTAGTCAAGCATGATGCTATCAAAATATGTCTATGGTTGATCAATCTTGTAGGAATTGTAGCAAATATTTTATTAATAGAAATTAGGAATCGTAGTTACAACAAGATTGGAAGATTGTTTAACCCTTCTTTTATGTTTGGCAATCTTGCAATTTCTGGTATATTAATGGGAGTATATTCTTTAATGATGGGGTTTATTGACATTTCCAATGGTAATGGAATGGCGTTTTTCGTCAATTCGGACAAGTGGCGAGAAAGTATCAAATGTAAAATTGCTGGGATTATCGCTCTAATCGCTATACAATCATTGATCTTTATTTTGACTGCGATTTCAATTGAAAGATATATAAAAGTCATGCGCCCAGATAGCAAATTTGTATTAAGCGAATCTGGCGCCAAAATTATGATGGTAGTTTGTTGGGCACTTGCTGTAGTGTTGGGCGTTATGATTCCACTTGTATCTGATCGAACCACGTACGGGTGGAGCGATAGTTGTATTGGGTTACCTTTGCATAGATTATTCAAAAGTTATGAAGACGTCAAGGTTGGTTTCAAATCTCCCGCAGGTCGGTATGACTTAGTAATACCAACAGCTGTGTTACCTGATCAGGCAGCGTGGCCGTTATCGATAGCTTTATTTTTGATAATCGATCCACTTTGCTTGCTAGTAGGGCTTAGTTTATTCCTGATAATTAAGTACAAAGGAGTTCATGAAGAATTACCTGATGATGAAGACGAGGATGTTGATGATGATATCAAAAAAGGGTCCATGAAACCAATAGCAGATGAAACGGGAGGAGTTGTAACACCGTCAACGGCACAGGCAGACGCAAATGATGTATATCACCCACAGGCTGTGCATAATGACTACACAGACCCGTCAGCCCCTCCTCATGAATATGTAACGATTGAAGACGTAAAAAAGTCTTGGAACGAGGATGAAAAGGAGAGTAAAAGACATGACGGTGATGGCGCTGCTTCTGCTGCAATAGATCCGACGATACCACCTAAGGATGAAATAATAAAAAGTAAAACTTCAAAAAATGATAAAAGTACGGGAAGGAAATATCGGGCCCGGAAACGATCGATGGTAAAGAAAAAATCAATTAAAAGGAAGAAAACAAAACATCCAGATGATCAAGTCGCAACCGTAACAGACGGTGTTGTCTTTTCCGATGATCCAACAGTCTTGGGCGAAAATGGTAGTAAAATGGCAGTGGAAGGTGTTGATACTAAACGAAATTTAATGACTCTTGAGGGCGCTGATTTGGTTATGAGTAAAGAAGACCTTGAAGCTGGACTTGAGCAACTTGAGAAAAAGAAGAAAAGGAAGAGAAGGAGGAAGAAGATTGACAGAGGTAAAGAAGTATATGATGGCGAGGTCAAAGACGCGGATGGACACACTAATATGGCTATGAGTGAAGAAAAAGGCGCGGATAATTGTAAAATGGCAAATTATGAAGATGGGTTAGCTTTGGAAGCTAAAGATGGCAGCGAGACGGAATCAGGTACATCGGATGAAGACGAATCATCTGATGAGGATTTTGAAATAGAAATCGAAGAACGTAGAATCACCAGCAAATCTTTAGCAACAAAAATGATGCTATTATTCTTGTTTGATCTATCAATGTTGGTACCAATTTTCGTCATCGGTATTTTATCGCAAACGGGAGCTGTGGATATTCCTGAAGAGTTGACATATTGGGTGGCGTTGTTTGTCATTCCATTGTTGTTTTGTTTGAATCCATTTATGATTTGCTGTGTGGATGTGGGTGGAATTCAGCCTAAGACTGAATGGGAGTTTGATGAGGTTTCTTTCAGTGAGACATCCTCGGAGAAACGAGAGAGAATTGCTAGGGAAGCCATGACTTTCCTATAAATTCCGCGGGGTATATACCGCTAATTTCACAGTTGCAGTTTTTCATTTGTAGTGTTAAAATTCTATATTTATATCGCAAAAAATAGCTATGTATGTACAAACACTTCAGATTTCCTTAAATGCAGGTACATGTATTTGTTTATCAAGAAAATATAGGCCTACAGAATATACACTCACATGTATTCCTTTGTATATGTTGGTTGCATGGGAGCACGTTCAATTTAACTATGTTTTTTCTCGCTAAAACCCATCAATGCTTCATTTCTAATAACTGTTCTTTTGGCTTTTAAGTGTAAGGTCCTTTTTTGCGAACAAGATGGCGGAATATGTCATTGTGAGCATTGCATAGTCTTTAAACTAAATAGTTTCTGATTTCGTTTACTTAAACATCTTCAAAATGGTTACTTAAGTGCCAGTGAGTATTTGTGCTACTATCTGGGAATTCCCGAACAAAATGGAATGATTTGAACTGCGTAAAATTATGAGATTGCGAAAATAAATGAGTAATTTTTAACGTCCAGCGGTATACAAATATCTTTTGAGACTTTTGTCAATCAAGATCTGGCCAGCGTCCCTAACCCATCCCAATATCGCCCCGCTCGTTGGGTTGAAAAGGTCTAGCGTCATGATGGATCAAAAAATCCCCAAGGTGAGAAAAATAATTGAAATGAGACACTGTAATACTCTTTTAGATACTTAAATACGTTGGCCTGTATTCCAGAAAGGTGTTTAGCTAAACTACGAACCACGGTTTAACTGAGCATCAAATGTCTAGGAATATTAGAGGACCAAAAATAAATGTGTTTCTGATTTGGCCAATGATTTAAATACCTAGCACCCTTGTTTCTTAAGCAGGTAAATATAGGACATTTAATAAACTAGCCCGAGTCATAATAAACAACCATGACAAGGTAGCTCTATGCATGAAGGAAGTATCCTGTAAATTTCATACAATCAAAAAATTGCGTTTTGTTTGCTGGAGGCAAAAATAGGTCTAAAAATGGCTAAAAATAGAGGGTTATAGCGCCCTCTATAACCATTTGCCCATTGACTTCTATGTGAAATGCCATTTTACAAAAAGTAGTGTATCTTGAAAACGTCATTTTTTCATGTTCTAAAATTTTGGAATAATTATCAGATAGTAAATATCTATTACTCTATACATATTTCGTATTATGACAAGGGCGATTCAAAGTAAAATGTCCGCCAAAAACAAAGGTGACCTGGATTCAAGATACAACTAGTAATGAAATTCAGGTGAAATGGGAGTGGGTGGAATTTAAAATGATTAATTTTTCAATTAAATATGCCAAAAATAAGAAGAAGAGAGAAGGGGATAAGTAAGCTGATCTTCATGAAAAGTTAACTAAACTAGAAGTTGAACTAGCTATGTCACCTAAATGAAGATATTCTCCAACAAATTTACAATGTTACACAATGTATTGAGGAACTTGATAATAAGATTATTGAGGGTATTTTTGTAAGATTAAGAGTACAGTGGTCAGAGAAAGGAGAAAAAAGTAATAAATACTTTCTTAATCTTGAAAAGAGGAACTCTAGAAGAAAACATTGTAGAAAAACTTATTGATGAAAATGGTTTTGTAACTGTTAACCCTATGGAAATTGTTAATTTACAAGGGGGCGGATACAATAAAAAGTTGTATGAATCAAAGTATACCAATTATGATGGTGAAAACTCTTTGATTTTGAAGGTAACATTATTCCTGCTCTTAATGAAGCTGATAACTTGGGCCTGTGAAGGTGACCTATCTAACAGTGAGTGTTTCAATGTGTTAAAAGAATGCCTAGAAACAAATCCCCTGGGAATGATGGTCTTTCTAGTGATATCTATTTAAGTTTTTGGCACGTCATCTGGTCGTAGGGAATCTGGTAGTTTCAGTCCTGAAAACTTTGTTAGATAAAAGGAATATGACCTGTTCTCAAAGGCAAGCTGTAATAACTCTTCTCGAGAAAGAAGGCAAAGATATATAGATGCTTGCTATAAATTGGAGATCTATAAGTTTGTTAAATGTGGATTACAAAATAGCTTTAAAAAAAACTTGCAGAGAGACTTGCAAAAGTTGTTCTAAATTGATTCATAGTGATTAAAGTGGTTTTTGTTAAAGGAAGGTATATTGGTGAATCTATTAGAACTATATATGATATTATGGATTATATCATGATTGCAGTGATTTGAGCCATGCAATATTTTGTACTATTGCACGGCATGAAACAAACCTGTTTGATATCATGATATAAAACAAATATTGAATGCCTATGCACGTGAAATAGTACAAAATATATCATTCGGTCAAATTTGGACTGATCCATTTCACTCGACTACGCCTTGTGAAATAGAAAAGTCCAAATTTGACCTCATGATATATTTTGTATTATATCATGATTACAGTGATTTGAGCCATGCAATATTTTGTACTATTGCACGG
>JXSR01S051867.1:6294-17022 GCA_000969725.1 Ophiothrix spiculata
ATTAGTGTTAATATAACACTAGTTTTAACCAAACTGGATTTTATCAAACCAGAATTTGTCACAAACTGTCAATTGTCACCACACTTAACAAAAATAAACTTTTCAAACTCTATTTTCATCGCTGTATTAATCATGTAATTTTTTCCCAAACTCGGTTTTCTTAATCAGCTTATTTGTTACAAATTGTGCTAAACAAATTCGTCTAGCATTATCATTGTTCTATTTTAGTTGAGAGCATGTTGAATAAATCTTACAAATCGAACAAAAACAAGGAGAATAGTTGACTTTTCCTCAAGATGAGAGTTTACATTTACCTTGTCTCCTACCCAACAGGCCAACAAAGCTAAGAGCTATATTGGATGAACTGCAAACTTATTATTTCAATCAGCTAAAGCCATTGATATCTTTAATTGAATCTAAGCCTTTGTATTTATATAGACTTTAATAGACATTTACTTTTAAAAAACTAATCTATTTTCATTTTTTCTCGCACTAGTTTAAATAACCGCCAGTCTCACTTCGCTTTTATTATTGATAAATGTTGTTTTACATTAAACATAACTCTGAAACGTAATAAAAATTGCAATTAACAAAACTTATCAATTGTCAAGTATTATCATTTGTTCACCATTTGGTTTATCAAACAGACAAAACTAATTTCCTAATCTAATTTCGAATACATTTAATATGCCGTAAGTCACACACTTTTTGGCTCAAATTGTGTAAAATACAAATTTCTGACTATTGGCCTATGGCTATTTGGATGCAAGATTGTATTTTGCACTAAACTGACGTCAAATACAATAGTTTCATACAAATTCTTACCATTTCAGGGGGACTAAGATTCCTATCACACCGGCGACAATATAAGATGAAATAGATAGTATTTTGATCATAATTGGTTTTAGATCATTGATTTAATAAGTGAGCAATAGGCGAAAGCCACCGATATGGATCTGTTTTAAATGGATATATTTTTATATACAGCTGTTTTAGAAATGAAAAATAAGCGTTTTTTGAAAATGGGGTTCACTCGCCAGTCCGAAGGCTCGCTAGTCCGAAGACTCCGAACACGTTTTTCAGTGGAGAAAATAACCTTGAAAACATGTTACAACGTTGTTTTTAGCACTAATATGGTCAAAAAATTAAAAATGTTTAAATAAAACTCAGTTAGCAAACTGCAACCAATTTTATACTGTTAGATGAGTTCCAAATTTGGGATAAGAATTTCAAAATACTCTGATACATCACAAACTAGATTAATTTACAAACAATGGGTTTGCTTTAGGAGAAAGAAATTCATTAAAGAATGGGGGTAGCTAACTATGCGGCTATGAAACTCGATATGGATCATCGTCTTTTAAATTCGGAAAACAATTCATGATTCGTTTTCTTATCGCTTGCTTTCAAAATAGGTCACTTGTGTGCATAAATTGCCTCATACTTCTTTAGTTAAAAGCAGTTGTGGTACTTTGCCAAAATCGTTTTCATTATATGAGAAATGTGATACATTCAGATATGTATGGGCAACGAAAACCTATATATATATAATGTTTGTTTAGTAAGGTTTTTCTTTGAAAATAAAAATCAGACAGCCAAGTATTCCTGTTGTTTTGTTGCTATTCGTTTATGAATCCTTGTCAGATTTCTGTTCTTGTTATTCACTACATAAAGAAGTAAACTTTACAATGATATAGAAATATATATGTCTATTTAAGATTGTTGAGCTCTAGCCATAAAATATTCACAAAATCAGTGCTACTATAAAATAGTAGAAACCACCAATTTGAACAAATGCAGATTAAGATTATGATGATGATATACATCACCAAATTTATTATAACTTTGAAATATCAATTATATTAAAATGGTTGCCTGTATGGATGTGTGTGCACAGACAACCTAGGTAAATAGTTAAAATATTCAATATTGTATGATTATCATTTCACAGAGACATGATATCTCTTTGAAAGTGTCTAGTATACAAAGCTTTCACGGTGAAACTAAAGATCGTCTGTTATCTTTTAGGTATGCACATCTAAAACGTGTTTTTATCATGGTATATTCCACCGGATAAGTAACAAACTCAGGGCTTTTGTAAGAGCATTTTACAAAATCAAACATATAAATGTTAGAATGAATGTGATTGGATAAAATAAGACCACGAATCAGAGTTCATACACAGAGAAAAATATGGGCAAATATACATCCCTACCAACTGTTGGGCAAACTAAAAAAGCACCGTAGATCAGACACTTTTGCCAAAATGTTTTATCACTTTTACCCAGATGGCTGATGGACTCGTGCTTCCGCTCAAATAGTTTGGCCCAACATTAGGGCAGGGATGTGTGCCCAATAGTGTTATTTGCGTTTTGCCAAACATCGGTAGGGATGTATACTTCATCAACGTTGGGCGAAATCACCCTCAAACTTTCTTCCAGTGTGAGATTCAATCATTCCAAATTCCGTTTTTAAACTTTTTGCTTCACCCTGGCAAAATATGAAAAAATATGTATGTTATTTAACACTGGCTCAAGCAAATAAAAGTAAAGTGAAAGCATATATTTCTACAAACATATTATTGTGCCTAACAGTTTATGATCAAAGTTTGTGATTTTGGCAAAAAAAAAGATGAATAAATATATATATGCAAATATAAAAATATCGTATAAATGTTGTGAAATTTTGAACTTTGTAACCTTTTGGAATCTAGAAACAAATGTTAAGGAAGGAATCCTCAATTCAAATTATACTATTTAAACTTTTGAAATATTGCCAAAAAAACAGGTCGAAAATTACAATTTATTTTTCAAAAAAGTCGTTAAGTCTTAAAAATTGAAATTTCGATATATGACCATTTTGGGTAATATCGACTGCAAAGGGTCAAAAATTGAAATATTTTTATAATGTTTACCTAACTATTGATTAATAGGCAAATTAAAGAAACACATTGATAAAGGGTCAGATTGAATCATCTTCATTGTTTTTTAAGATACATTTACATTCACCACTTTCAGAACGATTCCCAGTCCCCAACCGACCAAGATACACGTGAAATAGCAACGCTTTTAGTTAAAACAACATCATAGCCTACAAATTGTACAAAGATGTAGGACGACTTCGCTCATTTGACAAAAAAATATGAAGCTTACTATCACCATATGCGGTTACCATAAATAAGAGCCATACTTACAAATAGTGAGCTTTCGTAAAGTTTATGGCACTAAAGAATAATGTTACATCCATTATCGAAAGCAATCCATTAAAAATAACATATCTCTATCATGATCTATGTACTGTCCTCTTTTATTATCTTACTTACTTCCTTTTTGCGGTAACAAGTTTTTCTTCCTGATATCTGATGAATGACTCGATAAAATTCCTGATCTTCCTTAATTGTAATCTCATCGAAATCACAGAATAGTCTGGTGCCCACCTCCCAAAACCCAAAAGTAGCGTCCTCACAAAATGTTTTTAATGATTCTACTTCGTGAAGACCCACTGATTGAGGATCCAACTGATGCCAAAATTGTAACCTTGAGCATTTTGAGAAATCCAAGATGGCCGCCAAAATGGCTGCCAAAACATATTATTTTCACTATTTCAGCTTATAGAGCACCAAATAGTTTGATTTTGGTGCTAATGTATAGGTTTTTGGGGTCGCTTAAGTCACAAAAATAGTTCTTGATACCATTTAAGGTTTCCTTCATATAAATTTCAAGATGGCCGCCAAAACGGCCGCCAAAATGGCCCCCATTATACATTTTGTACAATATCTTAGCTTCTGAAGCAGATGTAATGGTGATTTTGGTGCCAAAGTAAATGTTTTCGGGATCATACAATTCAATAGAATTGTCTCTGATACCATTGGAACCTTTCGTGATATTCAAATTCAATATGGCCACCAAAATGGCTGCAAAAATAGCCGTTTTTCATGAAAATTGATCAAAACAGTCTTTAAAATGCCTGATATCATACATAATTAACTAGAAATAACATTTAGGGTTACAACAAGATAATTTGCCCCTAATGTTATTGTTAGCTTGTATTAAATCCAATATATATAAAGCCTGTACTGAGATTCAAAATGGCTGCCAAAGTACAATTTGTATGCATAAAAATTGGTTTAAGTGAGTTAAAATATAATTTTGGACATAAAATCTGGGTTAAAGCGACCTTTAAATGGTATCAAAAACACAAATTGTCTAAAAAAATTAATAGAAAATCACTTTGAGGGTAAAAATAAGATCATTTCTTCCCAAATAAGGGTGTTAGTATATTTCAAATCCAATATGGAGCTTGTTCAGAGATCAAAAATGGCTGCCAAAATACAATTTTATGCACGAAAATGGGTTAATGTGACATTGAAACCGTATCAAAAACATCAAATAATCAAAATAATGGGCGTCAAATGGCATTGAGGTTAACAATGAGATCATTTCTTTCCAAATAAGGGTATAAGCATGTTTCAAATTTAATATGGAGCTTGTTCTGAGATCCAAAATGGCTGCCAAAATACGATTTTAGGAACTAAAAATGGGTTAATATGACTTTGAAACTGTATCAAAAACACCAAATGTTCAAAACAATCAATGGAAAATAGTATGAATGGCTTTGCGAGTAACGGTAAGGTCCAGGTCTTCACAGATGAGGATATAAGCTTGTTTTAAATTCAAAATGGAGCCTGTTCTGAGATTCAAAATAGCTGCCAAAATATGATTTTAAGCACAAAAGTGGGTTAAAGTGACTTTAAAATGGTATCAAAAACACAAATTGTCTAAAATAGTCAATGGAAAATCAGATTGAGGGTACTAATAAGGTCATTTCTTCCCAAATAAGGGTGTTAGTATATTTAAAATCCAATATGGAGCTTGTTCTGAGATCCAAAATGGCTGCCAAAATACAATTTTAGGAACTTAAAATGGGTTAATATGAGTTTGAAACTGTATCAAAAACACCAAATGTTCAAAATATTGAATGGAAAATGGTATGAATGGCTTTGCAAGTAACACTAAGGTTCATTTCTTCTCAGATAAGGCTATAAACTGTTTTGAGATTCAAAATAGCTGCAAAAATATGATTTTAGGCACAAAATGGGTTAATGTGACTTTGAAATTGTATCAAAAAAAAACATATGTTCAAAATAATCAATGCCACATGGTTATAAGGGTAAAAATAAGATCATTTCTTCCCAAATAAGGGTATTACCTTGTTTCAAGTTCAATGTGGAGCCTGATCTGAGATCCAAAATGGCTGCAAAAATACTATTTTGGGCACTAAAATCATTTATCAAAAACACCAAATGTTCAAAATAATTGATGGCAAATGGCATGAATGGCTTTCAGAGTAACAATAAGGCCCGTTTCTTCCCAAGTAAGGGTATAAGTATGTTTCAAATTCAAAATTAAGCCTATTCTGAGATCCAAAATGTCTGTCAAAATATAATTTTAGGCAAAAAAATGGGTTAATGTGACTTTGAAACTCTGTCAAAAACAGCAAATGTTCAAAATAATCAATGGAAATGGCTTTTAATTACGGGAAAATTTAGATCATTTCTTTCTAAATAAGGGTATTAGCAAGTTTCAAACTATTGGTGTATTTCTACCCAAATAAGGTTATTAGCATGTTTCAAATCCAATATTTATAATGTGTCAAAGTCGCTTATCCTTTTTATACATAAAATTGTATATCGATGGTCATTTTGGATCACAGTACAACCTCCAAAAAAGATTTATACTAACAACATTATATGGGAAGAAATGTTCCTATTTTAACCATCAAAGCCATTTTTTATCAATCATTCTGAACATTAGTGATTTTGTACTGTTTTGAAGTGACTCTATCCCATTTTTGTACATAAACACATATTTTTGCAGCCATTTTGAATCTCAATACATGCTCCATATTGGACTTGAAATATGCTAACATTCTTTTTTGATAAGAAATGCTCCAATTGTCATTTCCATCAATCATTTTGAACATTTGGTGCTTTTGATACTGCTCTGAAGTGCCTCTAACCCCTTTCTGCGCACAAAAACATATTTTGGCAGCCATTTTGGATCTCAGAACAGGCACTATTTTGATTTTAATAAAAGCTTACAATACAATTAGGGGCAAATGATCTTGTTGTAAACCTAAATGTTACTCCTGTTGATTGTTAATGATATCAGGCTATTAAGGTCAATTTTAATAAAAATCCTTTGGCAGCCATTTTGGCAGCCATTTTGAATTTGAGATATGCAAATTCCCTTATTTTCATCCAAATGTTTCAATTTAGCACTATGAATTAAAGAAAATCAGTTCTAATCTATTAAATGTACATTTAACTCAGTTAAATATGGTTTTATGTTAGTTTCTATATTATCATGGGGTGATTTTGGTGGCCATCTTGGATTTCCCACTTACCTACTTTGAAAAAGTGGAATCATGGTTTTATCAATTGTATGACCCCAAAAAGACAAAGTCAGGTTTAAGTTTGCTTTTAACACGAAAATTGAACAAATGACATATGGCGGCTTACTAAAAACAACGTTTTTGTAAATAATGGGTTTTGGCGGCCATTTTGGCAGCCATCTTGATTTTTTTATATGATATATATAATGGGAGGCTTCAATAGTATCAAGAATGATTTGTTTGAATTGTATGACCCCTAAAACCTATACTTTGGCACCATAATCAGCATTTTACATGCTTTAGAAGCAGAGATATTATAGAAAGTGTGTTTTTGGCAGCCATTTTGGCGGCCATCTTGGATTTCTCAAAATGTTCAATGTTACAATTTTGGCATCAGTCGGATCCTTAATCAGTAGGTCTTCATGAAGTAGAATCAGTAAAAACATTCTGTGCGGAAATTACTTTTAGGTCCTGACCAAATATATAGGTTTGGGCACCAGACTAGAAGTGTTGCTGAGTTCAACTACGCAAGTAGTATCTTTCATAGTAGTTAAAGCAATACTATAAAGTGTTAAAAACGAAGCGCCCCCTCTCATCCATGACTTTCGATTTTTGGGGCTTATTGGGTTTGTTTTTGGTAGATATGAATACCCTCCAAACGATTTGGCTCAAAGATGCTCAATTTTTCTGTTATGGCCATTTGTTGAATTAAATTCGGGATCCCGAATTTAATTCTACATGTATTAGTATAGGAAAGCATGCATGTGCTTTTTATCCATTTTTTGGTGGCAAAACAATTTTCTTCACAAAATACACTTGGAATCGCTTTTAGATAGTCACATTCCTCCATTTTATGCTGTTTTACTATAAACCATTTTTGATCAAAATCTTATAGTATTGCTTTAATGTATTTAAAAAATGAACTGATATTCATGTTTAGATATTTAAATCACCCGAGGGTTAGTTTGATCTCAAACTTAACTTAACTTAACAAAATTTACCCTGCTTTTTCAAAGAGATACAAAGCAGCAATAACAAAAAACACAATATAGGTGAAAAATGCAAACAAAGAAAATCAGAAAAACAATGTCACTGTGGATAGAGATGAGTTTTGACATTTGATTTGAATGTGTCCAAGTCCTTGGCAGCACGGATGGAATTAGGAAGACTGTTCCATTTATGATGAGATTTTTTAATTTTTACCAAATCATTAATTAATAGTAGATGTAAAGAAACTCATTGGTAAAGGCATCAAATTGAATTATCTTCATTTTATTTTGTATTACACTTACCATTTTCAGAGTGATTCCCTGTCCCCAACCGACCAAGATACACATGAAATAGCAACGCTACTACGTCACAGGCTACACATTTTACAAAGATGTAGGACGACTTTGCTCATTTGACAAAGAAGTATTAGGCTTACTATCACCATATGAGCAGTTATCTTAAATAAGAACTATATCTGATAACAGAGTTTAAGCTTTCGTACAGTGTATGGCACTAAAGAATAATGTTACATCCACTATCGAAAGGAATCCATCAAATATAACATATCTCTATCATGATTTATGTGCTTCCCTCTTACATTTAATTTATCTTACTTAATTCCTTTTTACGGAAACAAGTTTTTCTTCCTGATATCTGATGAATGACGCGATAAAATTCCTTTGAATGTTTAAAAGATGTCTGAAATAAATGATCTTCCTTTATTGTAATCTCATCGAAATCATAGAAGTGTTGCTGAGTTCATTTACGCAAGTAGTATCTTTGATAGTAGTTAATGTATTTTAAACAATGAACAGATATTCATGTTTAGATATTTAAATCACCCGAGGGTTAGTCTGATCTCAAAAGATAACAGACATACCATTAGAAACCTGAATTCTTTAAATAAAAGTAAAGTGAAAACGTGTAGCAATGACTCATGCGCTTGATACAACTATCATCATTGATACGCTAATATATCAGGAACCTACAAGCCCGTCGAACCCGTCCCCCCATTTGACAATGTACAAAAAAGGTCAACAAAAAGTCCCTAAATGTGCAACAAAAGAACATGTAAATGTAGGTCGTTTTTTGCAAAAGTGCTAAAAACCTTCTTTTTTTAAGCTTTGGGTTGCCAGTTCATTTTCAAATCATTGTCTCCAAATAGAAAAAGTGACTAAATATAGGAATTGGGGAGGTAAACAAAATAAACAAAGTATCTCGTAAATGTTGTGAAACTTTGCACTCTGTTACATTTGTGAAAAAAGAAACAAATGACAAGGAAGGAATTCTCTAATATTACTATTCAAATTTTTGAAATATTGCCAAAAAATTGAATTTTTCTAAAAAAATAAGTCGTAAGTCTTACACACTGAAACTTCGATATATGATCATTTTGGGTGACCGAAATATCGACTGCAACGGGTCAAAAACTGCAATATTTTTATAATTGTTACCTAATCATTGATTAATACTAAGTGGATGTAAAGAAACTCATTGGTAAAGGCATCAAATTATTGTCCCCAACTGACCAAGATACACATGAAACAGCGACGCTTTTAGTTGATACCACGTCATATTCTACATATTTTACAAAGATGTAGGACAACTTAGCTCATTTGAAAAGAAGTATGAGGCTTACTATAACCATATTGAGCAGTTACCTTAAATAAGAGCCATATCTGATTACAGATTGTAAGCTTTCGTACAGTGGATGGCACTAAAGAATAATGTTACATCCGTTATCGAAAGCAATCCATCAAAAATAACATATCTCTATCATGATGTATGTGCTTTCTTGTTACATTATCTTACTTACTTCCTTTTTACGGTAACAAGTTTTTCTTCCTGATATCTGATGAATGACACGATAAAATTCCTTTGAATGTTTAAAAAATGTCTGAAATAAATGATCTTCCTCAATTGTAATCTCATCGAAATCACCGAAGTGTTTCTATGTTCAACTACGCAAGTAGTATATTGGTTGTTAACAAATGTTTTTAAAAATGAACTGATATCCATGTTTTGATTCTTCTCATATTTTTATACATTATTTAAATCAGCCGAGGGTTAGTTTGATCTTAAACGAAAACAAACATACCTTTAGAAACCAGCTTGATACAACTATAATTATTATCGTTGATAAGCTAATGTATCAGAATCTTATAGCAAATTAGTAGCTGTAAAATATATACCAGACGCAAGCAAAAGCGTATGCTCTGTGCAAAAAATTGAAGGAAATTTTAGCCCGTAGGCTAACAAAGAACCGAAATAACCCCCAGGCATGCAGGCATGTATTGTTTACTTATTTAGAAAAACGAGATTTGACATTTTCCTTTCAACATCCGCCTACGATGTATGTATTTACATTTGTACGTTAACAGTGACTTCAATTTTGATCCTGTTTGTTATTGCATTAGTGATAATTTACACATCAAAATATCATATTAAAATGTTCTTGAATGCCTGCATCAACTGATTTTAACTTTGAAATGTCAAAAGACTTCGAATAAAATAGTTATTACTGTCTAGTGGCAAGTGGTCAATTAAATATTACAGAGTACACACAAAACAAAATTCGTTTTTTAAGCGTAAGATGAAAATTTGCTTAGTTTAGTTTCTAGTTAAACTGTGTTAAACTATTTTTTTGGAGTCAGGTGATTGTCAAACGAATTACCGTATAATTAGTGGGCCTATTTTCTATATCCCACTTTCACATACCCCACTTCACACGACTTTTTGATGCTATGAGAAAATGTTATAATATTCAAATAGTGTATAAAATATAGAAACTCGCACGCATTTAGCAGTGAAAAATATTGCTTATATAGATTATATTCAAATATGATATTTAACTCATAACAATTGGAATTTTATTTTCCAAAGACTTTGAATAAAATAGTTCTTACTGTCTAGTGGCAAGTGGTTAAATGAACTTTATAGAGAAGTTCTCTCTAAGAGAACACACAAAACAAAATTCGTTTTTAAGCGTAAGATGAAAATGTACTTAGTTCGTGTTTAACCACTTTTTTGGAGTCAAGTGATTGTCAAACGAATCCCCATAGCATTACGGTCGGTACAAATAATGGGCCTACTTTCTATACCCCACTTCACACGATTTTTTAATGCTATGAGAAAATGTTATTACATTCAAATAGTGTATAAGTTATAGAAACTCGCACGAATTAAGCATTTATCAGTGAAAATATTGCTTTTACAAATGTTTTTAATCATTTTCGGTACCCTCGTTCGGGTCATTTTGGGTGGGCACTTCTGTTACAGTACTTGTCTCCTTTTACAAGTCGCGAAATACCACAATATGATTCAACCGCTGGTTAGAACGTCAAG
>JXSR01S051868.1:27562-50977 GCA_000969725.1 Ophiothrix spiculata
TATAATATGTGTGGTCACAAAAATATGTGGTTTACTGATCACTTAATTCAGACTGGTATCAGACACCAGCTTCCACCATCTCTTTAAATATTAAATACAGATGCCCGGGAGCATGTGTGAACATGTTCATCTTACATTTAACGTTCTTGTAATAAAATCGAAGATGTTCAGCGCCATCCACCGCGACAGCTTTTGCATCAACTGATCGGCGAGTAGGTGCGTATTCAAACTTCAAGGCACTCTTGGTGCCTGTAAGGTGGCATAATTAGTTATACCTTTCACGTAACCATAGTTACAGTATCCAAAATACTGTAAAAATTATCATTAATTTACTTTCACTTTCACATTGTTGGCCTCTTCAAATACAGTAATTCAAATCCCGCTTCAGATCAAGTATTATTAAAGGGACTAGCCTAGATTCCACCTAGAATTAAAAACTTACTCTAAATATAGATAAAGTATAGTAAAATCCAAAAAACTGCAAAAATTTACACGCAAATGGCTCAAATTGAGAGAGAACTAATTTACAATATATCGTTCTTTGATGTTGGTGTGCCTATCCTGTGTTTCCTAAATCCTTAATTTGTACCTGAAGATTGATTTACCAGATAAAAGATCAAACAAAGCTCCTAGATATTATTTAATACATATTAAAAGAGAAACAATTTCATCAAAAATAATTTGTTTGGCCATCACAGGTGTAGAAACAAGATTTTTTTATAGGTAAAGAATTGCAATTTTCTCCAATATTCCTCAAAATCATGGAAAACTACTTGTAGGTATTACTATAAACATGTTCTATCGATTAAAGTAAAAAAATATGTAGGTAAAAAATAAGTGGAAAGGATCTAGGCCAGTCCCTTTAAGTTTCTTTTATAAGTTACTTTTATTGAATAATACTTTGTGATGGTTGTAACGATAATACTGTAATGATGTGAAAATTACACAATGTGAAAAACAGTTGAGAAAAAAAGGTTGAGAATGAAAGTAAGCAATTGAGTTACTTTGACATAGCTCTTGCTCAGAGCTGTCCACTACCCTCTGCAGAGAATCAAAAGTGTGCTGAAACTTGCTCAGAGCTGTCCACTACCCTCTGCAGAGAATCAAAAGTGTGCTGAAAAGATCAGCACGCGCTACGCGCGCTGGCTGGGCTCATTGCTGGGTCCGTGGGAGGGGCGGTCTGTGGGAACGGTACTAGTTCTAACTTTGACAGTATGATGAGTATAAGTGCAATGAATACATGATGTAGACTTAATGTAGAGAGATTAATGTGTGGGTCATATTGCGTGATTCGTGATACATGCGGGGATTTTATGATGAAAGATAACCAAAGACAGGTCTGTCGGCTGCTTAAACCCTCCCAATCTTGCTCTAGGAACATCTTGCTTTATCTTCATTTGAAAGCATGATTTATGGCTAGACATTGATTGTAATAAAGTTGTCAGAGAATTATGATACGTTTTCCCGTTTGATAATACTTGATTTGAAGCGGGATTTGAAGAGGTCAACAATGTGAAAGTGAAAGTATATTAGTTTTCACAGTATTTTGGAGACTGTAACTATGGTTACGTGAAAGGTGTAACTAATTATGCCACCCTACAGGCACCAAGAGTGTCTTAAGTTAAAGTTTGAAGACGCTCCTTCTCGCCGATCAGTAGATGCAAAAGCTGTCGTGGTAGAGGACGCTGGACATCTTCGATTTTTTTTACAAAACATGAAAAAGAGATGCTGTTTAACCTTTAGACCCATTAACAATTCAAAATGACTATATACATGAAATTTCCTTTGCATCAGATGTTGAGTGGCAGAGATATCTGACATTTTCTTTGATACGGGAAAAATCAGATTTGGTCTATTTCCTAGACCGTTATTTTATTACCGTATGAGGACAGAGTCTTTACTTTGTATATAATTAGTTGGTTTTAACATAGATCGTTTTAACTAAAGATAAAATTTGGAATCGTACTATGTTATCAGATTCTTTGTCTACCTGTTATTCAAAAGACCATATTTTTAAAAGATACACAAATTCTGAATCCTTATGTTCAACATATGTTGCACGCGTATAATTATAATATGTGTGGTCACAAAAATATGTGGTTTACTGATCACTTAATTCAGACTGGTATCAGACACCAGCTTCCACCATCTCTTTAAATATTAAACACAGATGCCCGGGAGCATGTGTGAACATGTTCATCTTACATTTAACCATTCCTTTTAGCCACGGCAGAGCTTTTTTGGTTTTCGAAAATCCGAATAGGACTCGAGTATGTTTTGGTGTTGCTTTAAACAGTGATGATTTTTTTTAAATCAATTTCAAAGTTAAAGTCAAGCTCTTACTTGGTTGTTCGCATTTTTTTTGACATACACATGATATGTAAATGGCTTTGCATATCATACCATGCGTGTTTTTAGCTTTGTTGAGATCCATATCTCAAGCTGGTACTGACTAAAAGGATCTTTTATGAAGTAGATCGCACTCAAAACAGAAAGAGAAGCTAACAGTTAATAGTGCATATATTGAAGTAGATGTACTTAGCAATATTGATGAGTATAATGTTAACATATTTTTTATTTCTAGTGTGTGTTATTTTCGCTTGTATTTCCTTAATCAACATGTTTACAAAATAAAGGCAAGACCAACATAACTGCTTCTTACTGTTCCTGAAAATGCTGGTGTAGTCTAGTTAAAGTGTTTAGTTTCCATAGATGCACACGCAGAAGTATTGTAATCTGAAATTCATTTTCAAAAGTGTGATGAATAAATTATGTCATTTAAGCCCAAAACGTATATGTGGCGTTCTTCATTTATAGCCTTAATGTTTATTTAAAACAATCTCTATCTTTGGCAACATTTACCGTTAGCATATCATCCATTTTAGTTTGATGTTTTCATGTTAGTATAACTTTAAAACAACTACGTAGCTTGCTTTCATCACTGTCTTGTTTCATCGTCGAAACTGACAATTTTGTGTCATTTCACATGACATGTTTACAGATGAGGCACTGCCTACGGTTAGTTTGTTGGTGTACTCGTCAATAGAGATACTTCCTCCAGTGCCGTCCCCGGAGGATGATATGACCTATATCTAATTCTCTATTCACCTATCTCTATGCATTCGTTGACGCTTCTTGGATATAGCCTTCAGCAAAACTGACACGTCTGTGCCTCTCGTTGGGCCGTGAAAAGAAAGTTGATTATCATTAAAGGAAATTATAAGGAACTCATCGGTATGAAAGATGTTGCTTTGCAAAAATTATGAATGGAATGGTGAAATTGTGAATGATTCTGGCATGGATAATGGTAAATGGTAGTGTGCTTTTCAGACATATGTTAGCAAAAAGTACACAAATCGCTTGGACTTTTTATATGAGAATGAAAGTAAGAAATCAAGTTACTTGACAGCATAATGTAATGAATACATCCAGACTTACGTACAGGGATAAACGTATGGTCATATTGCGTGATTCGTGATACATGCGGGGATTAATGATGAAAGATAACCAAAGACAGGTCTGTCGGCTACTAAACCCTACTCAATCTTGCTCTAGGAACATCTTGCTTTATCTTCATTTGAAAGCATGATTTATGGCTAGACATTGATTGCAATAAGGTTGTCACAAGATTAAAAGTTACTAGTTCTCTATATTCGTTTTTTGTTTTTCGGTTTTTGAAAATATATACTTTCATCAAGATTATTGAAATATTGAAGAAAAGGTTATTTTTATAGCATTTTAACCCTGGCAAAGGTATAAAAAAGGTAGTTACAACCACATCTGCTTATGCCACCTTTTGAGTATCTCAGTGCTTAGTTGATAGAAAAGTGTTAAAGGAACACGAAGCATAGGTCTTTTGGATTTTTTACACCCTCAAAACACTCGTTAAAAATCAGTTTGTTAAAACATTTTACCCAACTTTGGTGGTTACGTTTTATCCAATATTGGTAACATTTCAACCAATTTGCTAAAATCAAAGTTCAACGGACAAACATTGGTTAAAATTTTGTCCAACAGTGGGTTAAATATTTTAACCAACCATTGGATTGTTCTGACTATTTTTAAAGAGTATCTTTTACTAAAGTTGCGAATTTCAAAATTTCATGTCAATTTTTAGTCAAATTTGCCATTTTTCTGAAATTTCAAGTTTTTTAAAACAAGGTTTAGCTGAAATTAGCAGATTTGACGGGATTACAAGATATGACATAAGTTTTCCTCCTGCCGTTTTGGCTCCAAAACTTTTTGTTTCTTTTGCCCCTAGTTTGCCCCGTACTTTGAAAATCCTGGCTGTTAAGTTCAACATATTCCACACGTATATGAGTGGGTACAAAAATATACGTGTTTCGCTGATTACTTTATTCAGACTGGTATCAGACACCAGCATCCACCATCTCTTTAAATATTAAATACAGATGCCCGGGAGCATGTGTGAACATGCTCATCTTACAATTTACTGCTCATTTAGCTACGACAGGCTTTTTCAAAAATTCAAACAGGAGATGGATGTGTTTTGGAGTTGTTTAACTGTGATAATTTTCTTATCAATTTCGCAGTCAAAGTCAAGCTATTACATGTCTGCTAGTTTTTTTGTTTTGACTTACGCATGAATACTTAATTAAGTATGTAAATAGATTTGCATATCGTACCATGTGTGTTTTAGCTTGTCATGCTTGTTGAGATCCATATCTCAAACTGGTGCTAACTAAAAGGGTCTTTTATGACATCTATAACCATTCTAATAAGAAAGTGAAGCTAATTGTGATATGTACTGTATGTATACTTAATATTATTGATGAGTTTGATGAATTTTGTTTACAAAATAAAGACAAGAAAGACAGCATTTTTTCTAATTGTTTCTGTAAACACTCTATTTTAATGTAGTGTGAGTATTTTTAGATGTAGTGTGTATTGAAGTTTTTTACATTTCATAGATGCTGACGCAGTAACCAATATAATCTGACATCCATTTCTGGTGAATAAATAAATCATGTTGTTTAGTCAAACAGCTTATATCTTGAATAGTGCTGCATTTTAGTTCTCAGAAATGTGTGTGTATTTAATTTGGCAACAGTACATACTGCTGACATATTAATATCATCTGTTTAATTTTGTTCAGTATTTCAAGTAGGTATAACTTTAAAAACATTTACATGATCTATGTAGCCTGCTTTCATCACTGTCTCGTTTCATCGTCCAAACTGACAATTGTGTGTCATTTCACATGACATGTTTACAGATGAGGCACTGCCTATGGTTTGTTTGTTGGTGTACTTCTCAACAGAGATACTTTCTCCAGTGCCGTCCCCGGAGGATGATATGACTTATATCTAATTCTCTATTCACCTATCTCTATGCATTTGTTGACGATTTTTGGATATAGCCTTCAGCAAAACTGACACGTCTGTGCCTCTCGTTGGGTCGTGAAAAGAAAGTTGATTATCATTAAAGGAAATTATAAGGAACTCTAGGTATGCAAGATGTTGTATTATTTGGTGAATGGTGAATTTGTGACTCTACTAGTTCTGGTAAAATCTTCTGCCAGAAGCCTGTCACGGCCATTCCAGTAAATATGTTTGAATTTATGTCCTTTTTCTTGATGTTTTTATTCGTAATTTGTCTGTGTGGTTTAAAAAACGAATAAAAAACGAAATTCTTTCACAAAATTATTCGTCAGTATTATTATGCCATGTTAAAGTTGTCAAAGTACACACATAATTTGTCTGCACACAAGATTAAACTTTATTTAGAATAATTCAAAATTCATCACACAAAATCTCTGAATTCTAAAATTTGAGTCCGTCTAACCTTTTAGATAATTTTGATGTACGTGGCACCAATTTGAAGCTAACCACAGGAAGCAACATTTTCGTCAATATTGTCCTGTTTTCTGTTTAACATGTTTAATCAGCAGTATATGTCTAGTTGAGAAAAATGTAAGTAATAATTTTAAATGCTGATCGAACTACACTGTAGGATAGGATCCCTTAACTGTGACTTATAATCATGTTGAACCACACTGTTACAAATCAGTCAACATGCGTATGTAACTAATTAAGTACTAATTAATCCACTTGTCATATAGGATTTAAATTTCCCTCCCTCTTTTCCCGATCTTGTTTTCTTAAGCTCAATAGAAACGTCAAGAACCTTTTCATCACCATCACCGTGATAAGAGTACCTGGATTTTGCTGTCGGGTCCGGCGACTTGTACGTCCGTCTCAGATACCATGGGGCCTGTACAACAATGTTCGGACAGAAAAGGTCGAGTCAGAATGACAGGACAGATAGAAATCTATACGAGTTGTTGCCCTCAAGTTATCGCTGCGACCTTGCTCTGCCCTTTATACACGTAGATTTTTTTAAAAATGTATACACAATTATTACAACTTTATATACATATAAAGTTCAAATTCAACCTATAACACTTTTGATTATTTGCAATTCTCAGTATAAGAAAATGAGCCCTAGCTGCAAGTGCGCGCATTCACTTTGACTGCGAGTTTCCGAATCTACAACGCAGAGAATGCAAAATTTGAGTTGTAGCGGGAAAATTGTTTAGTGTTCTGACTTACACTGTAACGAATTCACAACGAAGGATGAAGAATATTAGTCATGGACGTAAAGCAACGACAGCAGACTGTTATCTACGACAGCGCCGATTTTTAAAGCGATGGCTAGCGAATTAGACAGGTGTAATGAAATACAGCGTCCGTGTGACTTAAATGTCCTTGCTACTATTAAATTGTGTACAACGTACTTGTACATGTGCGATCAATAAATCATCGATTGCGACTTATTCCGTGTAGTTCAATTAGACCCGGACTCCTGGTTATGGGGGACACTCAGTCTCATTACACCGGGCCAAATGACGGCAATACATAATTACTGGCGGGAATTTCAATTTGAAACCTGCAGCTTTATGTCAATAGCCGTTATCTCCTATTCGCATAGCGCGTGAGCCTTATTTTAAAGTAAAGAATAATAATACACGTTTACATGCATAGTGGATCTAATTAGACATGTAAGTTTGTAACCACATTCTTAGATTTGAACATGCACATGGATTGAAATCGCTTATAAATTTATTCTAATACGTTATACGGACTCCTGGATTAGAGTACAGTAGCGAGCTTTCGATTCCGATCACGGATGGTTCTAGCTACGGCGGTTTAATTGACATTTCAAGTTATCTGGGCTTGCACCAATGGTCTGAAGCGGGGTCTGAAGGAAACGGGGTCTGAAGACATACGAAGAAGACTCGACGTTTCAACTTCACCGTTATAGAACCACTCGTCGTTGAAATCGAAAACTCCCTAATGGTGTCCAACAATTGTTAAAGAACCACAAGGAGGTATCAAAGTAATTTTCAAGAGCTTTTAAAATGTTGTCCCTTCACAGTGACGATTTTTGAAACTGATTTTGACATTATTATGTAGAAGATTTACTGAATCTTCACTTGTTTAAAAAGATGAGTGTTTTAAACTGTAATACAAGGAAAAATATATAAGACACATTTGTGCTGATTTACTGTGTTTTAGAGAGATTTCGGTCAATATGCAATATCGAAAGTATTGCCAGATAGTTCGAATAGGATTTTTGCTTGGACAGAATGCAGATGAACTATTATAGCTGGTAATTTTTTTAATTTACTAAATATTCGTGTTGAAATGAATAAAATCACGAAGTGAGTATGCAACTTTGAAGTAAGATAAGTGCAAGTCATGCGATGAAACATCTATGGGATTAACTTGACCATTCAAAGACCCTGAAGTAATTTACAAATTAGTGTCATACGGTATAAAGGAATATCATAAGGTTTTAAATATAGTGGCTTAGAATGGTTGTATTTTAGGTGTGTTCATTATAGCTAAGATGTGAAAGACAATAAGACATCTTGCCTTTATTTTCTCAATCGAGGGCGTACTTAATATAATGACTTAATTTTAATTTTGATGTACATGTATAACAAAGTCATACAAATAAAATAACAAATTTTATGTTGAAAAATAATTGACTAACCACACACGGTTTTAAGAATAAAAAATGAAAACGGTAAATAGATGTGATATCTAGCATGCATATCAAGGGGTAGGCATTATACTTAAATTTGTAGTCATTGCATGTGCAAATATTTACAAGGTTCGAAATCTGTAGTCAAAAAGGTTTTTGAACCTAACTTAATGTTTTAATTGATTATATATCCGCAATGTTGCATGCACCTTTTTATTTAAATGTTTTAATATATCCTTTATATTAAATGCGTGGTGTGTGAGTCAAAAATTACCCCCAGAAAAGTTAGCAGTAATAAAACCCTTCCTTGAACTATTAAAGTCAGTTGCATTTGCATGTGATGCTCGGGGCTATCAACAGGTATGTGAAAGAGACTAAAATAGATTAATATTCATGTGATGCTGGAGGCTATCACCAGGTATGTGAAAGAGACTAAAATAGACTTATGGAAATGTCTTATTTAAATTAAAACAGGAGACATGCCGTATGCATGCATGACATGATCATTCTGGTAGTAAAATGTCTTTCTATTTTTTATTTACCTATTACATTTATTTATTTATTTATTTATTTATTCATTTATTTATTTATTTATTTATTCATTTATTTATTCATTTTTATTTATTTATGTATTTATTTATTTATTTTGTAATTTGCTTATTACACTAATTTATCTATGTATTACTTATTTTTTTGGTATATTACTTTATTTGTTTATTAATGTCTTTAATATTATTAAATTTATAAAACGTAATACGGAATTACGAATGATAATTTAGACTTTTATTTGTTAGCAACAGCATTTTTTCGTTAAAAGCGCTTGACCGTAAAATTTAGTGTTTAAGTAAATGCTGTTTTCATGGAGTAAATTATATTGCCGACTACTGGAAGTCCAATTATGTATAAACACTGTGTAAATATAATGCAATTAGATTTAATCGAAATATGTGTAACATTTCTGCAATTTTACCGGCAAATTATTTCACGCCATGTACATTCAAGTTCGGCTGGTGATTTTCTTGAAAAATATCAATTCCATATAAAATATATATGCCGATACTTTTATAGCAAATAAAAAAAAAATCTTGAAGTCCTGTAAAAATCTTGCGTTAAAGTGTGCTAAAACAAAATTGATGTAACGGTTCCTGTGTTTATTAAACTCCTGACACTGAAAATCCACACGTTGCAAAACTGAATTCCCTGGAATTTTCCATACTATTGCGTAACTAGAATGGGACGTTGTCAGTTCACTGGTCTAGCGGTTATGCTTCTCGATTCTTTTTCCGAAGACCGTGGGTTCGAGTTCCGTCATAGTCGTTTTGAAATTGCTCTTTTTTTTTTGCGAAGCGTGTTGATTTTTCTTCAATCTTTTACTGTCACGAATGAAATTCTCGAATTTTCTACATAATTTATATTAAAAAAACAAAAAGGTTACTTTTCAGTCAGAAAAACGTATACGTCTCATTGGGGCAATCTACACGGACCGCAGATCCAGATGCATTCAAGACCATATCTCCATAGACCGCTTACACGTACGCATGTACGCAGAGTGCTGTACATCAGATCCGGATCTGACGCCCGTGTAGCAACAATCTTCTGCAAAGCGGCTTACGGAAATGCGCATTCATCTGGATTTGCACGCCCGTCATGCCCGTGTAGATTGCCCCATTGTTTACACACGAAATGCATTATATTTCAACGCAGCGAGCGGGAACAATAGCTATGAGCTCCATGCACATTCCTAACGTCAGAGGATGACCCGTCGGGACAAAAAGTAGTTGTTATCGAGATTTTGATGCCTAGTTATCGCAATACAAATCGCAGGCAAGTATGAAGAGCCGATATTAGGTACCTTTCGTACATCACATCAACGTATCTTTTCCTCTTGTTATTTCTACAGTTTACAACCCTTATAGGCAAAATATATTCATCAATCTTAGTTTTCATATTTTTACTAGCAGAATCGATCCAACTGACGACGTTTTATCTTCTAAAACAAAATTGATGTAAGGGTTCAAATTTGTTTGCCTAAAGTCTCAAAATCGTTGATTTTCATAGCAAATGCTATTTAATGCTTCTTTTTTTTTTATCAACAACAAAAATTTTCGCATGAATTTTATTGGAAAAACTTCAAATTTTCATACCCCCGTTCCCAATTTGCATTTGCTTTCACTGTTTTCAGATAATAAGATCCGTATGCACAAAAGAGTTAGACCAGGTCTAAAGTTAGACCTGGTCTAAGTGAAATTTTGTCCCACCAGGAAAAACATTTTCTTCTACATTTACATGAGTTATTTTCTATTATTTTTGAAAATTGCATTTGAATCTTTAAAATCAGCTACTTGCTACAGGAAGAAAATGTGAGTAAAGGTCCCTTTCTGATGAAAGTAGATTTCACTTAGACCAGGTCTAACTTTAGACCTGGTCTAAATGTTTTGTGCATACGGACCTAAGGGTTCAAAGTCATCCTTTTCAGCAGGTCACGTTAAAAAAAACCCAAAATCTCGCGACAATTTTTTTTCTCGTTTGGCGAGACTTGGATTTTATAATTCACATATTTATGAGGTCGTTAACAGGGTCTCTATGACATGACTGAATTAAGTCCACTGACTAGTGTATAGGCTACATCCGAGGACCGATACACTTAAGAGTGTGCAAGGTCTGATACTTCTAATATCAGTAGTAAAGTACAGAGAATTTTTCCACGAGCAATCTAAGTGCTGGAATTTTAACTCAGAGGAGGGTGACCGTGGCAACTATTCAGGTTGCTGACTATAGTCAGGATAGTAATCGTGGCTGATCGCTGACACCACATCCTGCACCCCGCCATATATAAACGTTGGAAAATTCGAAGAAAAACACGACTTCCAGCATGGCCACTAATGTTATACGCGTGAATCCCAGCGGATTTGAAATGATATTATGTTCATTATCATTACTATAAGAACCTTTTTGTAATATTTTGAGGAAAGGTAAAAATATGATATTTTTAATATTTTAATTCGTAACCCAATAGAAATACATCCTAAATTAAACAAATCCTAAATTTACGTTTAAAAATCCCTCTTCCCTAAATCTAGTAAATCGTGTCCTATGCCACCTGTTTTAACTTTATTACAAGAAAAGGTGGCGCTATAATATCAAACTTAACTGGTAACGAACTAGAGCAAAAATGTGAATGTATAACTGTAAAATTCTTGTTTACACCAATGACCCTTCAAAATTATGTGTAACGATTGCCAAAGTACTTGTTTTTATCTGATCGGTAATATTGAAAATGTACTAAACTTGTACTGAAGTTAATTAATGTTCGTAACGTGCACCTCTGGAATGTTGTACTAGAATACTCGATTTTTACTAGGATCGTTTACCGACCCATTTGGAAGTAGATAGTATTTTCAACTATACTCTTGTATTCGTGTATGCTCTATGTGTTTGTTCTCTAAATAATATCTCAGGATTCCCTTGAACCAGGCATCATTCGTTACAAACTTTAATTCCAATCTTTACCCACGTAAGAAATAAGACATACATGCACACAGATAAAAACAAAGTGAGTCATTTGACTCAATTGAGGCATAGTGTGTCAGTACACGGACAAAATGACTCAAAAACTGTGAAAAGTGAGTCATTTTGTCCATGCATTGATACACTATGAACTCAAGTGAGTCAAATAAATCACTTTGTTTTTTTCTTTCTTCTGTGCACCATCATTGATTACTATGATCTAATTTATGTTTTCTATAATAGATATGCATTTTTAAACTTCTCAATGGTCATTAAATTCTAATTTTCGACCGTTTCATATAAATTATTTTTTTATTTCATGGGCCCTTTAAGAGAATGTACTTAATCCATAAATCCATAAAAAATGTAGGTTATACAGATGTAGAAGCGTTTGACACAGTGTTTTGCGTAAAAAATCTCATTTAAAATATCAAGAACATGATGATTCATGATACCAGTGCAAGCTTGGTTCCATACTTTTTTTTGTAGTACGTCTAATACTGGTAAATATATAAATCTTATTATTTTATTAAAACCATTTCGGGATCTTGTGGTTTTTCTTTATTTTCTCTTTCCCATTTAATGGAGTGAGTGATTTTAGCAACGTTTTAAATCTCCTGTAGCAATGTGTATGAGGTACTGAGTTCGATTCGAATACCGTGTTGCAAATTCCATATTTGTCTAATTTATCACTATCTACAATGGTGAAATTTTAATATATTTATTTATGAACTGTCTTGATTAAATCCATATATTGCGTGCGTAAAATAATGCGTAGCCCTCAAATGAACCCTCTTTATCAACGAAAATGTGAAAGAAGCATACCATAGCCTATTTGATTAAGCCTTGCCAAAAGTAGGCCTACAAATGACGAGACCCTTCGACACGTAGGCCTATAGGCTAACAGTATAATACGTCTACAGCTGTCGTTACGGGGATACATTTAACTTCATTTGACATCAGGCGGCGGTGGTCATGGCATGATGTCTATTTTTAGATCCCATTGAAATCAATGTATATGAATCATTTTTTAATTATGAAATATAATCATATTGTTAAATCTCAAAACTGTTAGCATATTGGCTACCTCGCTAACTTAATGAAAGCAAAACTAAACATCGTATACACTCTTAGAAGGCCGGTATCAAATATATGAGTAGTTTTCGGGATCATTTTATTTTGATCCTTTAAGGATCACTTTTGATCCTTTAAGGATCACTTTTGATCCTTTTGCGGATCAATATATACAAATAGATCAAATTCACCAGGATCATTTTTGATCCTTTTTTAGGATCATTTTATTTTGATCGTTTTTGATTACAATATCAAAGTTTTGATCCGTATTTCTGGATTACTTTGATACGGAAAGGATGAGCTCACATTTTGATACCGCATTTTGGATCCAACGTGATATTTTGTTTCATATTGGAGTACACCCCATAACCGCTACACAGCGGGGAATGTATACAATGGTGTAACATGTATAAATACGTCGATTTCATCACACAGTCCCGGTCGAGTGCTTAGAGCATTGGTCTCGTAATTACCAGCAGGTATAAGTGCGGCGTGGGTTCAAACCCTGCTAGGGTCACTTCAGTGTGATGTTTTTATGCAGATCTTTTTATAAGAAATATTTGATCCTTATTTTGGGATCATTTTGATCCTTAAAGGGTAAGCTCATATTTGATACCTAAAAAGGATCAAAATTGATCCTTTTTGTCTCATATTTGATACTTTCTTTCTAAGAGTGTACCGTTGGCCGTTACGCGACTTTCCTAGTATCTTCCAACTTTGTAGTACACACACTGCAAAAAATAGGGCAAATCATCCCTACCAACTGTTGGGCAAACTAAAAAAGCACCGTATATCAGACACTTTTGCCAAAATTTTGTATCACTTTTACCCCAAAGATGGCAGATGGGCTTGCGTTTCCGCTCAAATAGTTTTGCCCAACATTAGGGCAGGCATGTGTGCCCAACAGTGTTATTTATGATTTGCCCAACGTTGGTAGGGATGTATACTTCATCAACGTAACGTTGGGCGAAATCACCCCCAACTTTGCCCAACTTTCTTGCAGTGAGTGTGTACCAAGGAGCTCTTGAATGCCGAGAAACCAACTGTTAATTATTGGACAGCTATTATTTTGGGGCACCATTATTTTGATCCCTGATTCAGATTTTTTCTCAAGCTTTTTGCAAGTGTGGTAAAATTTATACCACCTTTTAATTAGTTCAAAACTCAGCGTTCAATTCTTTGAACGTGTCATATTTTTCATTTTTTCCCTGGCAATAACTATTTAACCCAGATATCACACATTTATCACATTTGCGGGTTGAGTTCTCAAAACCT
Source organism: Ophiothrix spiculata (assembly GCA_000969725.1). Classification (NCBI taxonomy): domain Eukaryota; kingdom Metazoa; phylum Echinodermata; class Ophiuroidea; order Amphilepidida; family Ophiotrichidae; genus Ophiothrix; species Ophiothrix spiculata. Next base: position 41,429 of record JXSR01S051868.1, read on the forward strand.
ACTTTCACTTGACCTTTTATCAAACAGGTCACAAAAACTAGGTAAATGGGTTTATGAAAGTCTTTAATATGAAAATGATAAAATGTATTGCTTTATTCTGATAGATGATTTGTTTATACTTATCTATATAGTACTGACCCATTTCCAATCCAAGATTAAACTAGGTTGTGAGATCATTAAAGGGCCCTACCCGAGGGCAAGTATGGGACAAATACATTTATTACACATATATTCAAAGTATTTTTGGATCCTCATTTTAGAATGCTCATTACAGAACCTATTATAAATAAGTGAAGTTGTCTTAACAATGATTACAACACAGCTATCACGCATTTCCTATACTCCCTGCAAACTTTGGAACACATGAATTACGCCCTCGTAATTATACGTTTTGCCAAAGCACCAGTATTGCCACGGCCACACTCCTCTGCCAAAGCACTTTTCAAACTACCAACAAAACGAATTTAAAAAGGCGATAAGTAACCTTCAATAGTTCCTTTTCATGTTTCCATGATCGTAGAACTTCTACCACACTTAGCATTCAGTGCACTATAGCTTATAGCTGAAATCAACGGAGACTCCTTCTTTCATTCTAAAAACTCTTATGTGATGAGACACAAGAGCTCATTTTAAAGATTAAATAAAAAGATAATACCCCTTATTTAATGACCATAGTGTACTGCATAAACAGTCGATAAAGCGCAACAGGATAGGTGTTTTTAATAGCAGAATAAAAAATATGCTAAATGCGCATCTCATTTGCATAAATGGTTCTATGTCTATTGTGCGTTGTAATAGTTCTTGTGGTAACTAAATAGATTAGAATGTAATATCATATTTGGTTAGCAGACAATACACATGCAGATAGGTGTTTACAGTAACAACAAATGTGAAATCGCGTATTTCGGTTGCAGGAATTCGATTAAAGCAATACTGTAAGATTTTGATCAAAAATGGTTTATAGTAAAACAGCAAAAAATATAGGAATGTGACTATCTAGCCTATATAAAAGCATTTTCAAGTGTATTTTGTCAACAAATTGTTTTGCTACCAAAAAATGGATAAAGAGGGCATGTATGTTTTCCTATACTGATACATGTGGAATTCAATTCGTGATCCCGATTTTAATAAATTATTCAACAAGTGGGCATAACAGAAAAAGTAAGCATATCTAAGCAAAAACATTCGGAGGGTATTTATATCTACCCAAAACAAACCCAACTAAGTAAAAAAAAATCAAAAGTCATGAGTGACGTGACAAGGGGCGCTTCATTTTAACACTTTATAGTATTGCTTCAATGAGGCTTCAAGTAGGTCAAAATATCCATAAAATAATTATTATGTGAACTGAACGATTATATCAGAACCTTCCCATCATACGTTGCTTCCAATGGGATTTTTGTACGTTTGTAATGAGAGGATTTCGTAATGAAACATAGCATACTCAGCAGACCTCGTCCCAATTTTGCAGATATGTTTTATTAACTAAATTCTCTCAATTGAAGCAACATTGTAAGATTCTTTATTAAAAATATTTTTTAGTAAAAACAGCATGAAATGAAGGAATGTGCTAGAAACCTTTTACAAGTATGTCAAAAAATGCTTTACCATAAAACGGATAAAAAGCACATGCATGCTTTCCTATACTAATACATGTGTAATTAAATTCGGGATTCCGATATTAATTCAACAAATTGCCATAAATGAAATAGTAAGCAAATTTAAGCCAAACTTTCATTTTTTTTTTTTGGGGGGGGGAGGTAGTATTATCTAGTATCTAACCAAAAATCAAAAGTCATGGGTGACAGGGTGCGCTCCATTTTTAACACTTTACAGTATTGCTTTACTTGAAACCCGTACAAAATATTCAATTGGAAGCAAAGCATTATGGGAAGGTCTTGACATCTTCTTTTGTGTGACCTCACAAAATAAAAACTTCTATTTATCTATTATTGATCTTAAATCATGATTTTTAAATGTCTATAGTAAGAACGTGATCAATGCTATTTTGAATTCAACCTGAGCGCCATACTGTGGTTCACAGACAGCCATGTTTGTCCACAACTGTTCCATCTGTAGATTTCCTTAATTTGGGCATAATACAGCCGTAATCTTGTCGCCAATACTCCACGGAAATGACCCTTACATCTTTTGACACCGACACGGGGGAGAAAATTTCGATTTGGCCACAAGGGACAGGGCGTTGTTTTTTCGTCATATTCAAATAAAATTCACTTGATATCTGGAGAGAATGTTAATAGATAATGACTTGGATAACTTTGGACAAGCTTAAGGGTAAGGGGTCCTACAGTGGGTCACTTATCCCCTAACCAACTTGATAACCGAGATAGTGTTCACCATTGTTAAGTGCAAGGTAGGGTAAGATGCACTATCTCTCTTACGAAGCGTCAATTGCACTTTTCATTGCAGTTAACTGTGTTTTAGCAGTATCATTAACCTATGAAATTAACCTATCAAGTCGCTGATATCAAACTTTTCTTTTTATCTCCGTTGACATTCTCCCAATTATTACAACATTTTCGATTTCATGATAAATCTGTTTTTTTTCTTTGTATTCAACTTCAATTTCACTGAGAAGTATTTTTGATTTTTGATTTTTGTTATGCATTCGGCTACTTCGGCATAGTTCAGCTATTTTTTTTATTTTTAATATATTTTTATTTTTTGCGGGACCCGATGTGCTTTGTGTTAAAAATGCAAAAACTGCATCGGTTTGACGTATCTGATGGGATTTAGCAAAACCCTTTTCTTGACACAAAATGTCTATGCTCTGAACTGGACTACATTGTACATAATAACATTGTGACTTACATGAGTTACTTACATGTATTGATATAGTTTATATAAAATTTATATATACCTAAAACTGTTGCATCAAGCAAAAATCTGAATAGGACATTGTACAATTCTTACGTAAAAAGAACAACTCTGATTGAATTTCTTACAAATATCTCGAAATCAGGTCCAACTATTATTTATTATCACATGAATTGTGGTGTTTCAGGAATTTCAAAATATTTTTTTGAATCAACAAAATAAATATGCTTAACCAATCAGTGAAATCATACCTCTACGTTTCTGGATATTGTGTGACCATGTGACTCAGTCACTCATTTCAAAAGCAGCGTGAATTCGATACACCTGCATTTTTTTTCATAAAATATTTTCTAAAAACACACCTTGTACCAAAAGTGTTTAACAGACAAAAGGCCACATTTCAGCGGGTTTTAGGAATAAAAGAACACAAATCCACTCGTTTCATTTTGATAGCATTTCATTATCATTAACATTTCCTATAGGTCTATGTCAAGTTTGGTATTAAAAGATCATAGGTCTTTCACAAGTTTCAATTCTAGGCATGGTGCCACTAGGGTTTTCGTCGTCCCAGTGTGACCAGTTGCTACAAAACTAGCCTAATATTTTCATTTCCTCTCTCAAACATAAACTTGAGTCTTTAACAGAGAATGTACTTTCTCGCCTTCTGCAAATCCGAAAACAAATATTGTTTTGCTGCATTTGTATGACACCCGTGCATAGACTAAAGGCCAATTGCTTCTCGTGTGTCACTTTAACCTTCTACATGCTAAAACAAGAAGCGAGAACGCTATAGCATTCACTCTTACTGAAAAAATCATACAGCACCATGATATTAACTGGTTTCATGATAATAGTTGAAACCCTTATTTTTGAATCGTTATCACAATGTTCCCGCCAATACCAGAACGAAATGTTTCCTAGACAACATACCCACAGATAAAGTGTATTTTTGTATCGATCGTGTTAGCACGCGTAATTTCGTCACACCCCGTCATGGACTCCTCCTCCTACCAGGTTTTGAAGCCCATGGCTACTTTACCTAAAACTCTCACCAAGTTGAACGTGCGTTAAGAAAGGTATCACCAATTTTAACCAATTAGCATTGCAATTTTAAAAGGTACACCATTTAGATTTATTTTCATAACTTCTTGTTTCATTGGAATATCAAGAATAGAAGAATGACTACACGTCTTGTGTCTTGCACTTTCATTTTTCGATAATTTACAGGATATCTCAGATTATTTAAATGAAAAACCCCGTACTTTATGCATGTTTATTGCGGAAAGTTTCTACAACAGTATAGGTCTGAACCAACTAAACCTTACCGGTAAATGATCATAATATAACTGCATAAACAGACGTTGTTGAAAACCACCATAAAATTAATAATTTTCTTCTTATTTATCACGTTAATACTAGGCTTCACCTACTATCGAGTCATTTTATATATTAAATGTTGGTAAAACTATAAAGATTAAAATACTTTGCATTTGTAAAAATATGAGGATCAAAATCCTATTGCAACATTACCATGATTACTGCCCAATAATCGAGATATTCAACTGATGGACCGTGACATGTCAGAATGTTCTATAATCAAATGATATACGTATAATGCCATTATCATCAATGATTCACTGCATTTTTGAATACAACATTTAATGCTTATTTTGAAATACAATCTCTTTCAAAATTACTAACACAAATGTTATTTGCAAAGATCAACTATTGCCAATATTTGGACAAATACATCTGCTTGAAACTTACCACTATATCAAACTTATATGTTGAGACAATGGGGACTGATATGATTATTAGTCGCAGAGAGCAGTATTTGTTATTACGTTGGCTTTATATCAGACAGTCTGATAACAAGTTCGTCAGAACCAAGCCAATTCAAATTTTAAATACTAAATTTTACTAATAGTAGTATCAGTATCTATTAATTAGTATAAGGCTTTGTGTATTATGAGAAATATATAAATATGACTTATTTTAAAAACTGATTATGCTTTCAGATAATAACAAATCTACATTTCATTTGTGGAGCTGATAGTTGCTATAATTTTAGTAATCACTATCAAAAGAGGAATTTTTTCGATGCTTTGTTACATAAGTTCGTTTTTAGGTCACCAGACACTATTAAAGTGATGTCTTTTAAAGAGGGTGGTCACTGTCCTAGATGTATGTATGGTAGTATCAATATTGTCATCCTCGCATATAAAACACTTCATTATGTTGCATTATTCATCAACACCTCAGAAAGATGTAACAAAACGTTTGTCGATTGATTGGGACATCAAATCGTTAACTAGAACAATTGTTTAGACACATTTTCTTTGTAACTTTTACCACATGCATGGACAGCGTTAAGTGAAAAGCTGTCATAACTGAACATACCTGAAATCATCTGCGGTTTAAATGAGCTTATATATATTCAGAATAGAGTTTTTGAAGAGTTCTATACTCTCTTTTTTTTTTTTAGATTTTACAAGAAAACATATACTCTATATAAAAAAAGCCCCAATGGAACAACCCGTGGAAAAAAAAAAAACTTCAATAAAGTTTTTTTAATAAATGATGAGACCAAACAACCAACAAATACTGCCAGCCACAAACAAGCAAAATAAAGGTTCAACAAGCAGGAAGCAATCAAACAAAATACAAACGAATGAGTGACAGAAAGAAAGATAAATAAGTATCTATCTATCTCTGATGTGTTGGAAATTGATATTATTTCAAATTTTGATTCGTGCTAACTATATTTGACTTGTTCCGTGTTACTCTTTTGCAGATCAAATAAAAGCCACTGAATTTTCATGACGTCTTTGACAGTTTGAGGTGTCAGTTTTATGTGTGGTCGCAGGCACATTTGGATCAAGGTATGTGTTTAATAGGTATTATCATTTAAGAACCCTTTTTCAATAATAATTGTAGTATGGATAACAATGACATATCATTAATTTCACCTTTGAATACATTTATCATCGTTTAAACATTGTTAAAGGGACATACTGTCAAAATTGCATGTATTAATAGCAGATTTAGAGATATTTATATGCAACAATCTCACACCATACTCACCAGGGATTTTACGTGGTCTATAATGTTGTCAAAATACAATACCAATCTTTTCTTACAATTAAATGAAGTGAAATGGGTCATTGTATGAGTCTGACAAGATACCCATAAGTCACATGAATTCTTGCTATCAGTCAATATGATATTGAATGTTGGGATGTAGTTATAGTGCCAAATTCAATATACAGCAATGGAGGGTGTTAAGGTGGCTTAGCACAGAAACAGTGTCGGACACGGGTGAGCTGAATCGGTGTTGGACACAATTTCAAAGTATTTATCCCGGGCTTTTAGCGTACTTTTTGGCGTACTGTTTCTTGCGCTTTAATAAAACGCGATCTTACACGTGAGGCATTTTTATATTCACGCATAAGATCATGCGCGTTACACCTGACGGCGCAGGGCTCAAAGTGCACAGAACTTAAGGTATTAGTCATTGCTAAAAAAAGGCAAATTTTTGCCTAAATTTGCCTAAATAAACAAAAAAGAAAGCCGGGAACAAAACCTCCTAATAAGGGTCCTTAAAAAAAAAAAACAAAAAAAGAACAAAAGATATGTGAAAAAGAGAGAAAAAATAGTTAAAAAGTGGTAAAACATAGTGTTTTTAAATGGATTTTTCACAAAAACTAAGTCGGTGCCCCCTTTTTTTTTTATTTCTGAAACGCGATCAGCACATATGAAAACACCATATATCAAAAAATATGAAACATAAATAGAGGAATTCAATGTGCTATAAGCCACCTTAAAATATAATTGAACGCAACTGTAGCCTTTAAAATACTAAGAAACAGCAAAATACTAATTAAATATTTACATATATTTTGATATATTCATTTATTGTGATTTGAACCATGTGATGAAAAGAAACAGGAAAAACATCATGATATAAAACAAGTGTAACTTGTTCTTTTTTGTATAGTAAAAATATGTCATTTGGTTACATTCTTACTGAACCATTTCAAATAGAAATTTTACCTCAAATAGAGGCATTTAATACTTGCACAATGTCTAATTCGACACCAATATTCAAAACAAAAGTTATATTTAAAGAACCCGAAAACAGGTTAAAAGAACCCGAAAACAAGGATAACGTTTTGCCGTGACTCTAACAGATGATACTGAAACTAAGTTTTTAAGAGGTTTCTAACCCACATTCAAGTCTTTATCTGTCCCTATTATTTTGGATACAGACTAAACGTTTCGACTCAAAAGCCCTCAAAAGTAGGACAGAAATAGACAGTGACCCATAATTTTTTAATTCAGTATAGTTCAATGTTATAACTCTTTTTATTGAAATTTAGGTTTGACACATTTGTATAATAATGCAAGTGTATCACAAGTGACATTTAATACAAAAGAAGAGTTTTTTTGATAGATTATTTAAAACTGCACGGTTCTAATCAACTGTGTTCCACGTGTACGTAGATATAAGATAACACAACGTTTATAATTTTAGAAACGTTGGAAAATTAAAACTACTATCTGGACTTGTGTGCATCTTTTTTTTATATCATCACTTATGCTGGGAGAACAGCGTGTGGCGTGTGTGCACTGAAGGGATTCCCCTGGATAAACAATGACAGAGACGAAATGAAAAATAAATGAGTTTATGAATCTGAGAGTGAGAGGAGGATGACGTTCTTTCATGACTCAAACAGATGATACAAAAGGACTTCCTGACCTATATTCAAGTCTTTTTCTGTTCGAATTTCTTTTGATATAGACAAAACGTCTTCACAAAAGTAGGACGGAAACTGGTTTTGACCCACAAATTTTGTATTCACTAGTTCAATGATATCATTCTTTTTTATGAATGTAAATGGGTTATGTACCTTTGACTATAATATAATAACGGCATCACCGGTAAAACAATACCTGTGTATTAAAGCGATTTCCAAGAATAAAGAAAAAGAAAATGAACGAATTAACAAGGATGGCGTTTAGCCGTGACTGAAACAAATAATACCAACATTTGAAAAGAGCTTTCCGACATATACATACACATCTTTATCTGTCTATATTTCTTTGGATGCAGACAAAACGATTTGATCCATTGACTCGAAAAGTAGGACGGGAATAAACATTGACCCACGATTTTTTATTCGATAGTTCAATGTTATAACTTGATTTTTATGAACGTATATGGGTCATAACTGACAAAGCAACAGCTTTTTGATCGAGACATATTGCAGTTATCACCCACTGCACGCTACACCGCGACCTTTGCATTGCTAAACCAAGTCGGAGATCTTTAACCAGGTTTAATTGACAAACGACGCAAGTGTATCTTCCCGCCACAGTCATTCGGACCAATCAACGCCTATTTACGGGCCGCTGTCCCAGTATAACCTGGTTAACAAGACATTTGGGGTGTGTCTTACGTGTTTTTCAAAGGACTCGATCAGGTCCTTTGAATTATCGTATGCTAATGAGTATGGTGTCATGAGAACGAGAATTTCATGATCTTGATTGACATGTGTGTACAAAGTTGATAGCTTAAAGGATGCGAGCGTGGTGGGCTAATGAAAGTGGGTATGTCGAAACTCCTTGGCACAGGAAATTTACACCTGAAATAGTATGGGAAATCCGAATGAGCTGACCGGGGTCTTGTTACAAAATGTACCTAGTCAGGCTTACCCTTTGGTCTTTTGAGTTCAAAAAAAAATCACATGAAAGCTTAATAAATCAGGAACAACATGGTAAATGTACGAAAAAAAATCGGCTGGATAGTTTTGATACAGCGATCTTGGTAAGTTATCATCCTTTACCCAAAACACGGGAAGATATCTCGGGGTCATGCATCAATTACGAGGGTTGTGTGTGCATTGTATAGGAAATGTTGCTGATAACTGCAATATGAATTTTTGGTCAACTGTGTTCCAAGTATACGTAGATTTAAAATGACACAAATAATGAAGTAACCGGCACTGGCATTTTGTTGCAATTATTTATAAAGAGCTATGATTTTGAGAGATCTGAACATTTCCTCAAGAGTCAACCCAGTACCATTTAAAAGTCCACATTCAACAGCCTATTCGTTTCTTTTTTTTAATATTTCCATAGGTTTTCCTTTCATAACAATTGAAAGAGACAACATCCTTTGTTACCAGTACGCACGTAAACATGGTAAACTAAAAAGCATAGTTTGTTCGCCTTTCAAATTGGGTACCTCCACTCAAATGACTATAACTTTAGAATGCTTTGTCCGATTTCAACGCAATAAATTTTCTATGAAAGCTAATGAATGACATATCATACAGGAATAATTTTACAAAAAAGGAAAAGGAATTGGTTATATAAAATAAATGATTAGATTGCACTTTATTTTGACTCACCCTGTATATTATAATTTGCGGTGCAAGGGATTTCCGGGGATAAAGGATATAAAGGAATAAATGAATCCGAGAACGAGAATAATGCTGTGTCGTGATTCATAAAGTTGACACCGAGATTGTTTCTTTTTTAAGAACCTTCTAACCTAGATTATCTGTCCGCATTTCTTTAGATAAAGACAAAACGTTTTGACTCAAAGGCTCACATAAGTAGGACGAAAATAGACATTGACCCACAATTAGTTGTATATTATAACTTGTTTCAGAGAATGCAAATAGGTCATAATATGATAACTGATAA
>JXSR01S051868.1:51590-63693 GCA_000969725.1 Ophiothrix spiculata
GAAATTTCCTACCAATTTAGATGCATTCCATTATGGGTTAAGCTGCTTATATTTTTTTGCTAGACTATCGCAAAGATTTACCATGTTACGGACGGCCGGTACTTCTAGATCATTTTGCGATCCTAAAGTCACGGGCAAATCACCAAAAATCTACACATGTTTGGGAAAAACAAAGTGTTTCTCATCAATATTTATAAAGACACATCTAAAGTAGAAAAATCTAGACCACAAATAATGCACTCAAGCTTCATTTTAACAGTTTTTGAGATACTTTAGGTTAACCGGTGCGACATGTAATGGCGTCGTAATTGCGTCGTCTGCTATCAGTGGGCACGTATTAGTGGTGTGGACTCATTAGATTTCTGTTACGTTCACGTAAGACCGTCAAAACGGGAAACATGACGTCAGACGTCATGTGGCACGTTTTTGACCAATCATAGACAATAGATCATGCTCTCCTGAACGTTTACATGCAAGTTTCAAAGAACCAACGACCTCTGATCATGCTAATATAAATGAATGTTTCAGAGATTTTAGCTACATAAAAAGCCATAACCTGTGATATCACGAACTTTGCATATAATTTTTACAGAAAAAATTAACTTGTTGTTTTTTCTTTTCGCATGTCATACGTCAGTATATGTTAGCTCTTTCTACAATTTTTATTTATTTATTTGCTTACCATTATTTCAGTCATAACCAGCTACAAATGTGGTCGTTACATATTTGATCCTAATATATTTGCTGCTTTGATTATATCAATTAAAGACTGATTGTCGGATTCAGTACATGACTACATGGTTTGTAAAATGATTAGCAAAAATATATAACAGAAATCAACCGAACATTAATCATTTAATGAATATATGTCATGAAATTTCTGACGTCTGTTGTAATAATGTTAACAGCATTACAGTATTCCTTTTACTTTTGCTGTCCACAATTAAAGTCATTCGTGAAAAAAAAGTTGTCAGAGTCATTGAAAATGTATCAATATGGTGACAACCAGTGTTCGAATTAAGGAAAAAAACATGGTTGTCCGACGGACAACCAGGTTGTAAATTTTGGTTGTCCGTCAGCATGGTCAGGCGCGGCGCCAGACTCAAAAAGGTACCCAAAAAATTTTTGACGTAGCTTTTCAAAACGGACAAGCAAAAAAAAAAAAGAAGGTTTCCCAAGCGCACAGACAACTACGAGACACCTACTTCTAATTTTTTTCAACAGCAAATTGATAAAAAGTCATATTTTTTACGACGATCAGGGAATTGAAGAAAAATGCTCAAAAATTTTACAATTTTATCGAAGGTTCCAGTTTTGAAATAAACATGCTAAGAAGTATGTTTATTTGACTTTGAAAAATTATGGTTGTCCGCCGGACAAACACAGCATTAATTTAGGTTGTCCGGCGCTAGATTTGGTTGTCCTGGGCAACCGGTCAACCAGAATTTCGAACGCTGGTGACAACAGTGGAGAATATGGGCGGACACATAGCTTAGGTGGCACCAGGCATGACTCCCTCGACCGGACAATCTTGAAGTAGATCGAGGGGAAAACAGCAAACCAAAATGGGCTCAATTAACCTGTTCAAGTTTGTTGTGAACTATCTCATTAAAGGACAAAGGATTTAGTTTACATTTGTAAACTAAATCGTAAATGACAAAAGAAGTATCGAATTAATTTTACCCCATAAAAGAGGCCTGTAAATCAAAGTATAGGATAGGCTATTGTCTTCGACGAAAGCAAAAACGTCTAGAGGTTTTTAGTTGTGCTTTTTATCGTGTAAACACAAAAGGATTGTTAAGGATTGCAATTTCTCAAGTGGGGATTGTCTATACTTATTTACTCCAGTGAATAGAATAAGTAATGGGTTAACAAAATATTTTACTACGGATTACAAAATGCATTGTTATGCACGGACACTAATTGTATAAGAATTTTAAGTTGTGCTGAATTCTTATCATTGTCCATGGCATCATTGAATTCATTCCTGAAGTGTTGTTATTATTCCGTTCCCAAAAATGTGGGTGTAAGCAATGACCAAATTTTCACCAAAAGAGAGCGAAGGCTTTGTATGCAGGTACACATTGGTATGATTTCCTTGATTAACAATTATTAACAATTCTAAACAATTTAATATTAATTATACCTTATTTGAAGTTGCTTTCATATTGGTCATTTAGTTTCTTGGCGAACTTGATAATTCAGCGGTGCCAATTTAGTGTTTTTATCTGCCGAAAATCCAAGATGGCTGCCAGGATTAAATATGCAACTTAGAGGCTCATTTGTCTGTCTTTTTCATATTGGTATCATCAAGTTTTAAGGCACAATGATACTTTCAGTCAAAATATGATTTTAGTACTCTTCTTTCCAACTAACCGTAAGTCTAACAATAAAAACCATAGTACTTTGGACTTAATTTTAGAGCTCTCTTAAGCTATAAAGTTGACGTTTAGTTGGGCGTATTCAGTATATGCCGCAATATCGCGAGTCTGATGTGGAAAAAGTTTATTCTTTCACAATTGTGCTTATTGTACCTGGTGTCAATTCGGTGGTTTTCTCAGGGCTCCGATTCTATGAATATGATGGTTTCAGAAAAAATCCCTGATTCATAAATTACGTATAACGTCAGTCGCGTTTAAAAACACAAACATGATATCTAAGGATGCGTTGTATAAGCACGTAATATATAATAAGTATGATAACCATGAAAAGGGAGCGTTTTTGACACTGCATTATAGCACGTATTACATGCATTTGTTAGTTTGTTTCAGGAGTGGTTTGTTTCCCCTGCCAAGTTATTAAATGCAAGCTGAAGTCACGTCAATCACCGATTCCCCCTAGTTCACACCAATTTGCACTTTGATTAATAATCTCCAATTCCAATCGTTTCTGTTACAGAGTTTTGACAAGCATCCATTCTGCGTCTGTCTATACTGATTTTTGCACCACAAAGTTACCCGAGGATACCAAAAGTAGTGAGTCGATTTCAAGTCGCCAGTCACTTAGCAAGCAGTCAATCAGCCTTCGCGCCCTGTAAGCATCCAACCAGTGCAACGAAATACGCCTGTCTTCCAACTCTTACGTGACGTCACAATTCATTGTGGTGTTAAGGACGTACGCCTGCAGTTGTTTTTCATAGTCTCACACTTCGTTAGTACCTCTACACACATCCAAGTTTTTTATTGCAAGACATTTATATTTTTGGTGTAACAAAGATGGATCCATGATTATTTTTAGCTTGGAAAATATATTGATCATGAACCAAGGAGAATATTATTAATCTCATTTTGTGTTTGCAAAAGGAAAACCAAGAGCAAAGTGCATATTTATGAAAGCTTTAACATAAAACCAAATAATGTCACATCAGATGCAAGACAGTATTATTAGCGGCACTATGTGCCCAAATATCGGCTCAACATTACGCCAATCAACAACGGAATCTAACAAGAAATTACATTGCAGATTTATTAATCCTAATAGGACTTGGCATAGGTTTTCAGGAACAACTATGTTTGGTGTATTTGGTGGAACATTGTCATGGAGTTGGACTATTTTTACTTGGACATTACTTTCTTGTATGGTGATTGTTGGACATGCTCAAGACATCACATGGTGGTAAGGACTTGCTTTGATTTATCCTTCCTGAATACCCTAAACCCAATATGAACTTAAATATTACATAAAGATTTAAAAAGAAATAATGCTTTGTTTCTTCATATTTTAGATTAAAAATCACCAAGAATCTGTTAGATTCAAGTCAAGTTATTATCTATATGTTATTAAGATTTTGATAAATAATACACTTCACATTTTTTGAATCTTTTACATCAATTTTCATTCCTCTTTGTAAATATTTATCTGTCGTTGGCTTTACTCTTGTTTATTATAATTAATTGTTTTGCTTTATTTGTACTTGAAATAAACTTCTAATAACGTTGGATTCACAATTACAAAAGTTATGTCCTCTGAACATCATCATGACCATTGTATCATTACTAATATTTATCTCGTCTAAAGAATATTTCAAGCAGATTTCGTTTAATACTTAATACCCATAATGTTTTGGTGTCTAATAGATGTCCTTGGTCTTCTTTACACGAACTCCTATATGAGTTTGTTTATGATTAAGAAAATAATAATTTCCACGTTTACTTAATCCACTATAATAATTAATGTACACTAAGTTTGTTGTGTGTAAGCACACAAGATGGCGTCATATTAAAACACAGATATGGAAAGCAAACCTTATAATGTTGGATAAGGAGCAAATAAGAACAATATTTACTCTTGGTTTAATGAACAAATTAACACCAAGGACGGGCATTGAAAAGTTAGAATGTCTTATTTAGTTTTAAATAGGAAACAATGCTAATCTGAAGTTAAAGCAACGTGAAATTTTCAAACAAAGAGATTATTTAAATGTATAAAAGAATTATATATTTAAATGCAAAGATGGCTTTATGATATTATTTTCAATAATTATAAAGTGTAAGGTTTAGTATCATTAGTATAGGACAAAAGTTAAGGGAATTATATAAATTACTCTTTTGATTCATATTAACAAGATTTATCGAGTAGTTAAAATGTGATGTTGATAACACCAAATTGCGTAGGTCTGACACCATTGCAACATCTAAAGGCATTTTTCCTCATTAATGAAAGCAAGCAATGAGACAATATGACAAGATATGACATGAAATGTCTTTGAAAGTAAATTGGTAAGTATCGATATCAATAATTCGTAAGCCAGCCGGCACCCTTTTTTCGGATGTTTAGAATAATCAAAATCAATGAACAATAATTGAGGAACGCGACATTATAATTTCTTTTGAAACATTTTACCAGAATGTCGATTGGATGTGATTGTGGCAAGTGGTTTTGGTGCCTTGGTCGATATGCATCCTTGCACACCTGATGCCCTTTTGCATGGTCACTTGACAGTCTGGTCTGGTCTTTCACCATGGCATCCATTGGTCTCCATATCATTACAACTTTATTGACGCTCAAATTATAATGAGATATAAATGTGTATGTGATATCTACATTTTCCGTAAGTCACTGGTAATAAACTTTGAAAAAAAATGCATATATTTAGAATTTGACTCATTGTACGTTGATAAAACCGTAATGATTCTTTTCAGTTCTAACAATACAGAAAATACAACTTATCAATTTCAATTACTTAATGTTAATAATACAATCGAAAAAAGAAATTGCTTTACACTTGTATACCAATTTACAAATTCCATCATATATACCGTTGACACCCGGCGTTGACAAGCATTAACGTTAGATTTCTTACAGTTACATGTGACGTTTACGGGGTATTGAATTTCTACATGGTATCAACTTGCATCTTGTATAGTTCACTCTCCAGCCGCGTACGTTGTTCACAATTTCGGCTTCTTGATTTGACAGAATGCAGACAATGCCCCTTAAACTAAGAGGTAGTGGTAGCAGTATATATGCCAAATTCTAGACCATTGCTCGCAATTATAGCTCAGTTTCAGTAACCCTGACAACACATAGATAGAACTAATAAACCGTTAAAAATAGATACAAGTAATTTTGCCTTAGAGTATCCATGCATTCATGAGCGTCGGATGACAAGCCAGTCGTTGTTACACATGAATCTTGGCGGACACTTTGAAACAAAATAATTAATCATGCTCGTGACTCAAGATAAATTTGGGATTTCTTTAAATAGACTAAATATGTCTGATCAAATATGTCTGCTATGATATGGAACACAGAGCCGGTCTAGATTTTTCCTACGGATCCCGCAACTGGCGGTCACAAATAGTACCTTACCTTTTATTTTCATGGCAATAAATATTGAAGTGTGGAGACTTTAACCATGTTTAATTGTGGTTTATTGAAACAAAACCCAATATGTTGACAAAATAAGTTTGAATGGTTTTGTCTTTACTTTACATTGTTCCATAGCCGTTTTTTGTTTGTTTGCACTAGTTTTCTTGATACAAGTTCATGATCCTATAACAAATTTGCTAATTAATTATGGGTAATGAGCTTGCTGTGTGAAACAGTTATTATTTTAATCAGTCACCTGTACATAATTCCCAATTCTACCTCTTGACCATGTACAATTGATCCCATCCACTTGTATCAAAAAGTGCTATGTTGTTTTACCCTTCAAGAAAATTAATTCAAGTTTCTTTTCTCTGGTCTCCAATTATACTATTCTATATTTTCCAAATCTGTGTTGTTACCTAATCGTGGAAAAGGGTTCCACCTTCATGTATTAAAGAGCAAGACCACACAAAAACGAAAAGAAACTTCAAAATGATACTTTTCTTGTCCATTATTTCTTTTTGTTTATAAAAATAACAAAATTATTCACGCCCCAAAGTTCTGACCATGGATGTATTTGAACAGCCTGAACTGACCAGTCCATTTCGAACAATACACAGATTCTCTCTTGACCATGTTAAAAGCTCAATCAAGGGCAACTCATTTGTAAAATACTTAAAAATATTGTAGTGGTAATTAAACAATCATTTACTTAGACGAAAATCAATGAAATAAGCAATAGGATCATATTTCTAAAAATAAGCATTATCAGTTCACTCTTTAAGCAATATTTGTTTGTTAATCATGCGCTAATTGAAAACTACATAATAAAACACTTAAGTATTAGACACATAATTGTAACAAATACTTATTAAAGAGAAATACAGTTGATTTTATGCATACATTAATCACTTATCTATCTGGCATTATATCTGACACTTAGATGTCACTTTAACATATTTCTCTTTGCATGTCTTGGAAAGAATTGGTGAAGGTCACAATGTTCAAATTGAAACTACTACGTTTGATATATGATTCATTATCTATACATACATTTTGTGTTATCTTTGTCTTTACTCTTCCAATAATTTTCAGATTTCCTTCATTTTATTTCTACCCTCGATTAAGTTTATCAAGTTCAAAGGGAAAGTCAGGCAGTATCAATTTGTAAACTTTTGACATGATGAAGCAAACACGTTTTGACTTCTGCGATTAGACGGATTATGTGTATCCGCGCCTTCTGCACACTTTTAAGTATCACTATATACAACAGTACTATTCCGTATCTGGTAGGCTGGATTTTGAGCAACAACATCTATAGGAGTTCACCCAATGCCCCACTTTTAGTCTTAATATTTTCTTTGCACTTTTTAAGTTATTTTAGGAGCAACAAAGATAATACCCACCACATGGACATGGTTATCAGAAAATTTGGGGTGGGTTTATTACATACTTCCAGATTCCGCAGTTGCTTCTACTGGTTGATTTTATTTATATGATTTTTCCATTTGAAGTGTTTTTAAATAATAGTAGCCTATAGTAATATTTTAATGATTTAACATGCGAGATAGAAAACAATTTTCGCATTACCAGATTCTCAAGTTGCATATAGAATGGCTATTCAAAATGATTATTTTTCTTCAATCATGATAATGCTTTCTTTCAATTTATGTCCCACACAGGAACCTTGGAGTGGATCCACGCATACAACAATTCAACGCTTTTTCAAATCCAGAACTGTTCATATTGGGTACACAACCATTGTGTAGCGAATTACCGGGTCTGTCACCCGGACAACAAAAACTTTGTCAGTTATATCAAGATCATATGGGACCCATTGGCGAAGGTGCTAAGATGGGTATCGAAGAATGCCAGTATCAATTCCTGAATAGGAGATGGAACTGCAGTACAGCAGACAAAGGCTCCGTATTTGGCAGAGTCACGGCCATAGGTAGGTACTTTACTTCACTAGAATATGTCACTTGCAGGCGTGCTTGACATAATTCTAGCATTCAATATGTGACTGTCCAGCCCAAAACAGCAGTAAATGCCAGCTCTTTTCATTTTCACTTTTTTAATTATTTACAAAGATCATGCTTTAAGGATTAAAATGACACCTTAATGAACTTCACACGATTTCCAGAAGCCAATTTATGATCCGTCAAAGGTTGTCAGGGAGTAAAACGTATCTATGTAGCGGAGATAAATGCGTTCAAAGATTAGTAAGCCCATATTTTCTGTTGATCGTCTTAAGAATATGCCAATTTATTTCACATTTCCTATTATTTTCTTGAAATGAAACGTTGCTGGTATTTTGTAATAAGCACTAGGATTGTGAATCTGTCAACAAATCAATTTCGGCAAATAATGACCTTGACATGTATTTTCACCTGTAGCGCAAAATGAAGTTTCTGGCATTTACTGCTCATACGGGCTGGACGGTCACATATATGGAGGTTCTGAATTGTCAGTGCAAGGTACTCATCATCAGTGCAACCACTTCCCATTCATGGATAAGAAATGACATTTTAGTTAGCCTGATTTTGCACTTGCAAGTAAATTATTTTTGCACAATGCCTCCCTGCAAGTTTTATACCGAGACGACTCAAAAGGAAAAGAGAAAAATGTTTGTCGTCAGTAAAAAGTAGTTATTTCCCCATAACATTGATTTTCATATATAAAATTTTAGATCAAATTGAATAAAAATTTAGCCTATGCAAATGATTTAGGTCAACAGGGAGTGATAAAGAAATGTGACAGATTATGGTAGACTGATTATCTTTTTAACAATTTCAAATTCTAATTTAAGAGACATTCAGGAAATTCTACAGTTATTTGAAGCGAGATGTATCTCTGGACCTATCAATAACTGTCTTTTCATTTACGCGAAAGCTTAAATGCATTTATTACCGTGAACTAATAAGTAAAGAAAATAACCAAGAGGCGTTATGTCATTAACCAAAGCCAAAGGTGTCATGTCACGGGGATCTCGCTGGCCTAGGTTCGTATCATTGTGACATGTATTGTAAAATTGTACCAAGGGTTAACACCTCTGTACATTCTGTTACACCTTGTCAATGATTTAGTACATTGTAAACTTCATTGATAAGTCACCTGGAAAGAAATCTCAAACTGCAAACACATAGTCATGATAAAGATTGTGGTGGTGTGTATTAAAGAATAACACAGACACAAAATGACAAAATGATATGATGCATCTTTTATTCTGAAGCTACGTATGAAGCTGAATACATGGCGCAAAGACAGGACGCCAACGCACATGGAGCATGTGGAAATTTCGGTGTTGAGAGGTGTTACCCCTTCACCATCAGAACCTGATCACGACTTTAATCATAATCATAATTGGCGATGGTCATGATCAGATGATGTGCTCAAAAAATCTTTCTGGCTCCCCATTATTTCAGTTGTTTGCAATCAGGTTGGTCTGGTGATGGCGGTTAAGAGTTTGATTATAATTATTTTAAAGCTTTTTAGGTTTTCATTACGAGGTACTTAAATGTGGCATCTAATTCCAAGAGACATGAAATGTTTCAAAAATGTCAACATTGCTAATAGGAATAAAGTATTACTTTTAACACGAAATAGAAATGACTGGCAAAATTGTAATCCCAACAACGTTCTGGTACATGCTATGTGATTGGTATGTCGGATGTAAACAATTTGAATGTAGACATGTTCCGAGAATGTTACACGTACAAAGAACACACGATCATTTGGTCTCCCACCTTCCAGTTAATCGCAGGTGTGATGGAGTTGATTTGTGTTCGTCATATTTTTATTTCTTTGTAATAAATTAGCTGACGTTATTGTTGCAAATGAGCCTTGCTGTAGACCCGGGGGGGGGGGGGGTATTACATTAGGTTGATAAACGGGTATGTGCAACGGTTTTGGGGTATAATTTCGCCATTTTAGGTATATCGATGGGTTGGTTTTAGTCACAGACGTAATGCGCCCAAATGGAAAAATTTTCTTTAAAATCGCCCAATTTGGCTCAAATTGGGTGTTTTTTGCGGACAAATGGTATGGTGAAGGGTTGAAAAATCGCCTTTTTAGGTATAAAGAACGGTCCTTAAAGCGAAGTCTGCGTGGCACACCCCCGTACAAAAAGTACAAATATTTTTTGAGAACCCCCCCGCCCGGGCTGTAGATTGGATGAAAATACAATTGTTCTTTTTATGTGTTCTCAATGTCACTGTCATCAATACAAGAAATATAAGCCTATATGTTTCATTCGGGCTACTTATTAAATCGTTGGATTTTATATTAATCGGGAATTTAACTCTTGACCTACTAATTATAACCTAAAATATCAGTAAGATTTTAATATCAATCATTGATTCAGAGCCTACTGTTCGATTAAAACTAAGAACTTACTCTCTGAAAAAACAACCGGTTTCAAAATCAATTCTAAGGATGCAGCTAATCTTATATTCACTTTGTGAGGTCTGTACAATAATTGGAAGAAGAGGATAACTCTAAATTTGATTCAAAACTTCAATCAACAGATCAATTGACATGAAAGTTCAATCTATAAGTGATAAGAGTATATTCGAGTTGAAGTTTTCATAAAACAATAGGAAGGAAGTATTTACTTAATTTGCATAAGATATCTCCGATAATGATTATAGGTATTTCATTATCATGATTATCATTGATGCAATAGGAGATACCGTATGTCAATTAACATTACTCTTTGGGAACCAATATTTGGTTATAGATTATAATGGTTGACATTCAATTTGATTTTATCGAATGGATACCACATATCTTTCATTGCATCAAAAGACAACATCCGTTTTATAAGCCAAGAAGACCAATGTGGACATGACCATCAACTGATCTATCTTACTTTGTCGATCCGTTAGATAACAGACTTCATAACTTTATTCCGAATCATTGAACTAAGCAATAATTATCAATTGACTTTTAAAATCATCAATTAGAACTACCCGATAGTTATCGGTTATCGATTAAAGCGGCGTAGTTGGTAATAGAACAGTTTTAATGGTAGACATTGACTCCTTTGGAAGCGTGACGACAGACGGCACCGTTAATTTAAGTGGCTTCTTTCTAAATGATTGTCCTTAATGCGTTATGCTATAATCTTAGGATGATACCCTTTTGATCAGAATGGATTTTTATTGTTAAACTGCTACAGGCAGCTTTAGTGTCCATCAATAAAACAGAAATTGCAAATGTGCAAGACTAATAATTTTCATATTCAATTTGTGTCACGACATTTGCCATTTGTGGTGATGATATCGAAATATGTAGTAGATTGCTTCAAGAATTTAGTGTATACAATTTCAATAAGATATAAATCTGTGAGTAAAATAGCTACTGTTGCATCTATGATTTGTTAACGAGAACAAATACCATTGTAATTGTATTTAAGTCATTGTTTTGAATATCAATAATTGGAGTCGGACTGAAACACAAAATACACAGAAAATCTCAAATTCAATCAGTCACCTAGTTTAACGATGACTGAAAATGACGGTGTAGTCATACTAGTCATCCTTTGCTGTTAACATGTTTATTGCGCAGTTTATCAACTGTATGGTCACCATGCTGTCGACGATTGTCAAAAGTGACTTCAACGTCACTATCCAGTATCTTGTAGTCACTATGCAGAGTAGGTGACCGATGGAACTTGGACTAATACAGTATACATGCGTACAGTACTGATCATTGACGAACGTGAGTTCAATAACTTCTTAGACCTTATTTTAGCTGCAAAGTGGTGAGAAGAGACTACTGATGATTTTTGTTTTTTGCCATGATCGCTTTCATTGGTTAATTATAGGATGCCATAAATCGGTAACCTAGTTCTTGACAATTAACAGATACTGTAATTGACTAATTGAAAAAGACAATTGTTAGACCCAGATCGGTCCTGAATCAGTTCAAGTTAGTTATATAAATTCGTGATACGGTAGATGCAGGTCAAAATTTGTTGAAGTTTCTGCATTTCCTTGTGGTTTTTCCTCATCAGTCTTCTTAATTAGGATATTTGACCATAATTGTTTAATTAGATCGTCATTCCATAATTTCTTAAAACAAAGTGCATATTTCGACAATGACATACTTCTGAACAAAGCACAAGTTAGAGCCAATGACCTTTAATAGAGCTCGGTATGATCATCTAAATCATTGGTCATCAAGGATACGAAGTGTTTTAAAAGAATGATTCTTCGAACGAAACTTTCCAATTTTAGCCATTTATTAAAACAAAAAGTATGCTATTAATTAAAAGTATTGATTTGCAATC